>CAMXCT020001965.1:0-25851 GCA_947184155.2 Cladocopium goreaui
TTCAGGGGCTGGATTGCTGGATTCAACCCTTTCTGTCAGCTAATTGAAATAAGAACCCTAGGGTGCCCTAGATTCCAGCCACTGGTTCAAATTCCCCTTTAACGGTGATCAATGTACCAAACATTGATTATTGATGTATGACAAGCAGACAAGCATGGTCCGGCCCCAGAGAGATTCGAACCTTTACGCGGTCAGCAAAGCTGACAACGACAACTTCAGCCACACACCGGACTCACTGAAGGCTATCTGCCCTCCGAGGCTGCCCTTGCCTTGTGTTGGCTTGTCTTGGCTTGTCGCCTTGTTTCGGGCGTTCTAAATCAAAAACAAACTTTCGGGACCTGAAAGTTTTTTTCTTCCCCCCGCCTCCTTTGCAACCTAATACCACGCCAAAATCAACTTTCAAGCCCTGGCATGGTGGAATATCTGGCCCTTAGCCCTGTTTGGAATGCCTGCACCTGAAAAACTTTGCGGGGCTTGAGAAGTTTTTTCCATCCAACTCTTTTCTAAACCTAATACCATGCCAAAATGAACTTTCAAGCCCTGGCATGGTGGAATATCTGACCCTTAGTTCTGTTTTGGATGGCTGCACCTGAAAAACTGTTCGGGGCCTGAAAAGTTTCTTCCCACCAACTCCACTGCTTGCAAGGCTGGAGGCACTATTTATACCGAATGCGAAATTGAAAAAAATACTAAGGAATTTTCCAACCTTCACCATATGAACCCCTTAAGAACTAACCCGTTAAGAACTTGAGGGTGCCCGGTTCATAATTCCCATATTTTCCACCTATAGCACTTAAGAACCCCAGCTACTTCCTCGTAACTCTTCTCTGAGCAAGCTCCTCTACACCACATTACACCGCTACGTCTTCTCTGAGAAACATTTTTTCTGAGCTACAGCTTCTCTGAGTGACCTTGTCTGCGACCCAATTTTTCTTGCAGCTCTCGCATTGCGTTTAGCATCCTTCAGGTCGCACCATCGCCAAACGCTCTCTATCGCGCAGCTGCTCCAACGCGGTTTGCGAACAGCAGGTGCAGTCCGCATGAAAGTCCCGTCCTATGCCTTTTGCAAACACCAGTGGCAATCCCGCAATGGACACGCCAAGAACCGCACCACAAATCCATTGCGCAAAATTCAGGCGCTAATTCGAGGTCGCTGTTTTGTGTGCATGTTTCATTCAAACGCAGCTCTCGCTACAGTCTCACGCACCTACTTTTCCTGACAGCTTTCCCGGACCGAGCACAAAAAAAATCTGCCCAGACCCAAACTTCGATTATAGAAATGCCACCATTCATATTAATAGAAATGTATCAATTTAATTCAATTTATATCATCTTAGGATTGTTGATCCATGTTTGCTCCATCAGACTGCGAAAAAACGCAATGATGTGTCTGAGGTCCCCCGCACGGGCTCCCACCTGTCGCAGTGCTGGAACAAATCATAAGTATATCCCCAACTCATGGGAATATGATGATCAAAACCAGTTGTAGGCAGCTTTTTTTAAATGGGGTAGAACCCCTTTTCAAACCCCTTTTCAATGCACCATGAAGCGCAAACCACTGCCTGACCATGAAGCTTCACGTAAGATCTGCCGGACTATACACATTCTGTAGAAATCTGTAGCAATCTAAGTACATGTTCATTGTGCTAATTACAACTGGATACTGACTAAAATGTATTAAACATCTCGTGAACTGTAGGAGTGGTGGGGGAAATCCATCGTGCACCCGTTGCTTGAACACTAGACCATGCCAATTTTGTTGATGCCGAGGGTGAGATCTCCATGGTCGGTTGGATGACTTAAGAAGCAAGGCAACACATTCACACCTTGAAAAAGTCCAGCATCAAACTTTCATGATCAAATCTCTTTTCCTATGGAATCTATGGCCAAAATGGATTCGATTCAGGGCGCCTATCCAGATACCTACCCTGTGGTCCCGGACCCCCGGTAAGGCTCGGGGCGGGGGTGGCGCTGCTCGGCCTACGAGCGACGTGATCTCCAGAAACGGGATTCATGCCATGATATGGGGGTTTCCATAAATGGGGGTATCCCATAAAATAGATGGATTATTTCATGGAAAAACCATGTATAAATGGATGATGATTTGGGGGTAGCCCTATGACTCAGGAAACCTCCATATACCTTCTTCAATCATTCTGAATATTTCTTAATTGAAAGATGTTGGCGCCAAACCCCACGTTCGACCATAACCCACAAGATCTCTCCCCTACTATCTAACTCAAACATAATCTACACCCTCGCTACTCTCTGGCGACACAAGTAAGGACTGTAGCCTCCTCCTTTCAAACAATCCTGATATCCGGCTGAGACATCCATAAGTTTAACATGGGCGCTTTCTACTAGGGGAATCTACTCTTCATAAGGGATCAAACCCCCCAACCCCTCTGAACAAATATGTTGAACGGTTTTTTAACTATACCAAATACCGAATACCCCACGCCCTCCGAACAAATATGTTGAATAGTTTATCGACTTCCACTTCTCTTCGTAAGGGATCAAACCCTTAACCCCCTCTAAACAAATATGTTGAATTGTTTATTAACTTCCACTTCTCTTCAAAAGGATACCAAATACCCCCACGACCTCCGAACAAATATGTTGAATGGTTTTTTTAACTGCTTCCACTTCTCTTCGTAAGGGATCAAACCCTTAACCCCCTCTAAACAAATATGTTGAATTGTTTATTAACTTCCACTTCACTTCAAAAGAATGCCAAATACCCCACCCACCCCGAGCAAATATGCTCAACGGTTTATTAGCTTCCACTTCTCTTCAAAAGGATACCAAATACCCCCACGCCCTCCGAACAAATATGTTGAATTGTTTTTTTTAACTTCCACTTCTCTTCGTAAGGGATCAAACCCTTAACCCCCTCTAAACAAATATGTTGAATAGTTTATCAACTTCCACTTCTCTTCGTAAGGGATCAAACCCTTAACCCCCTCTAAACAAATATGTTGAATTGTTTATTAACTTCCACTTCTCTTCAAAAGGATACCAAATACCCCCACGCCCTCCGAACAAATATGTTGAATGGTTTTTTTAACTTCCACTTCTCTTCGTAAGGGATCAAACCCTTAACCCCCTCTAAACAAATATGTTGAATAGTTTATCAACTTCCACTTCTCTTCGTAAGGGATCAAACCCTTAACCCCCTCTAAACAAATATGTTGAATTGTTTATTAACTTCCACTTCTCTTCAAAAGGATACCAAATACCCCCACGCCCTCCGAACAAATATGTTGAATGGTTTTTTAACTGCTTCCACTTCTCTTCGTAAGGGATCAAACCCTTAACCCCCTCTAAACAAATATGTTGAATTGTTTATTAACTTCCACTTCACTTCAAAAGAATGCCAAATACCCCACCCACCCCGAGCAAATATGCTCAACGGTTTATTAGCTTCCACTTCTCTTCATAAGGGATCACATCCCCCACCCCCTCTGAACTTCAGATGACTTCCAGCACGGTCAAACGTAGGCTTTGCAGCTTACATCAGTCCCGGCAGCATTTTCGCCTTTTGCCTCCGCTTTGGGCAAGGCCTCCGCGCTGGCGGTCGTTTTCAAACTCGCCATCCCACCAACCCGCCATGCCACCTTTCAGTGACACTTTCGGAATCTTATGTGTATATCTATATATATATATGTATAATACAAGTTGATATGACGGTATATCAATTGTAATATCATTTAGTACATATCCGATGTTATCTCCCAAGTAAATGTTCATCCCATCGCATGTGAAAGTGCCGGAACTTTGGTCTTTTCCTAGCGAGTCGACCATCCGGTTGGTGGTTTTTCGCCACCCCTCTGAAAAATGATGGAGTGTTCGTCAGTTGGGATGATGACATTCCCAACTGAATGGAAAGTCATAAAAGCCATGTTCCAAACCACCAACCAGTCATGTGTTGCTTATGCTTGCTCACTCTTCTTGCTATGAGATGCTACGAAATTATCATGATTCATACTCACTTGTATGTTTCCTTTTCGTAGGTTTTGTTTAGTATCGCAATCCCATCCCCCTCCCAACATCAAATACCTCCCTGTTGACCGAGACACAGAAGGAGCACCCGGCACCTTTTTTGGTGCTGCAGGTGCTGGTCGACTGGGCCTGGGAGTGAGCGGCACTGACCGTCATTGCTGAATGGAAGTGAACCCCCCTGGTAAATATTCAATCTGTTCCATCGGATTATATATGAATATATCATCTTCAAACCAATGATAGATTTGCACAAAAAAAGGATCTTAATGGTACATTATACTATTATATACTAGTATAATCTATTATAATCTATTATAATACTATTATAATCTACTGTATTATACTGTTATACTCTTCTATCGTTAGGGGTTGATATAAATTCCAGCCGCTCCATCTCTGAGACTGGAGCAAGGTACTTGGAGCCGCCGGGGCTCCAGGAGCTCCAGAACCGTAGCCTGGAGAGAGAGAGAGAGAGGGAGCATTGCACCAAAACAATGCTAATGTGGTTTATGACTATAATAACTAGTATCCATTATAACTATAGAATGTTTAAGACTCAGATTTCAAAAGTGTGATCTCCAACTCAAAGACTCAGTATGACTCAGTCCAGTTCAGTCTAAGGCCTAAGTGAACAACGCGAAAAGAGCCTTCTGGAGAATCTCCAAAAAGTCTCCCGAATAACGCTTCGTCACTTGTGATTCCCAGCTGGATTCTGATCATGCCTAGTAGATTTGGGATTATGACCCCCAATCATCATCACAAAAAAACATGTTTAACATCAATTCTATCACCATGTAGGACTCTATATATATATATATATTATATCACCCTGGACTCCCAAAGAACGAAAAAAAAACATGGCTGCGAAAGCCTATGGTAGGCATCAGAATCCCTCTGAAAACTGGGTGTTTACATCTTTACCACCATGGCAGCGCCTGCACCACCAGCCTTGACCTGAGTGGGGGATATATCCCAAATACGATTAACGATCAAATTTAAGGTGCTACCCTAAGGTGGTACAGTGGTACCCTATCTTCAAACAAACCCTAAATGTATAAATTATATGTAATTCATCCATGTATTTGGCCATCTGGAAGTTCCTTTCGGAGCTGTGATTTCACATGATTTCACTGTAGTTTGGCCAGGCGCAATGGAATTCAGTCGTCTTTCGCAAAGCTAAGATGTTTGATCTGCAGTGGTTGGAGGAACAAATCGCATTTTTCAACAAATGTCCCTCTGTAAATGAAGATTCAAAATGCAATCAGACACAAAAAAATGGAAAGTTGCGCTGGCAATAGCTAGTTGAGAGGCAGCGTATGTCACTGGCTGCGTGTGAAAGTCTCTCTTTTCAACACTCCTAATAAACCAGAAGGCACATGGCAATTTCAACGTGGCAGCAACACATTCAAAAATACCAAACACCGCAGATCTGCAGAACAATGCTTTGAGTGGAACAAACGGGAAAAAAAGCCCAGCAAAATAAAGATGCAGAACATTGCATTTATGCAGGTTTCAGGAATCAAATTGGTCCACTGCGCAGGTTCTCTCAGGCCCTAGGTCATGGACTGGCGCAGGGGCAGATTTCGGTAGGCTCAACGGTGGAGGAGGCGGCATGACCGGCTGTTTTTTAGTGCTGGGAAGGTGATTCTGAACATAGCTATGAAAAGTGGTAACTGTTACACTTTTTTTGCTGGATCTTCTATAAGTGGGCCATGTTCCATCGCAAACTGTGAAATTGCCGGAGAGTATTTATGGGAACAACTCTGACTTAATACTCTGCCACCCGATGATTGAATATCTACAATTCACCTAGAAATCACCCACCACTCATGAAGCTTCCCAATCAAGGCAAATGTGTCTACATGTGTCTACATAATACATTATATATATATATATCAATTACTAAATTACACATTGTAGACAGAGAGAGAAAAATTCTGTGAGCTCCTCAAAGTATTAGACACAAACGAATTGCTACGACCTTTGGCCGCTGTGACATGCTGTGACTTCATCACTCCGGGAATCTCCGCGACCTGGGAACGTATCTACCTTGGAATTTGCAAATGCAGTACCCTCTGGTAAACTAACATAGCTATGGAAAATCACCATTTTCAATGGGAAAATCCACTATAAATCACCATTTTCAATAGCTATGTTAAATTACCAGAGGGTATGTTTGATGAGCAAATTCCAACGAGTTTCGCAACTTGCCGTAACAATCCCCAAATTCAGGTAGTTGAACCCCCCTTTTTCGAATCAATCAAGAGGAGTATTCTGGCTCAAGTAGTTGAATCTAATTTCTGATGTCTTGCTGCAGGAGTTAAAGCCAAAGTTGAGACGCAGCGGGGCTGTGGCCTGATGGTTTTTTCGTAGACCGCGGTAGACCCGAAACTGCCGTTTCATGGGAAAACGATGATTTTCATCCGACTTTGGGGGCATCCATGAGTATCCCATTGACAAACCACATATTCTTTTGGCCAATGAATGGAACCCATAATGTTCCGCTGTGCTGAATGATCTGCGCAAGTCTTTGCCAATTCCCCGGCTGTTCATCCCAGTTCATCCCTCTTCTTCATTAACTTCATGCATCATCCCTACACCTAAGCCATCTGTCCATCCTGTTTTGACAGGCATATCTTTGCTCATCTTTGAATCAATTCAACTTGAATCCTGGGTTGATCTGAAATTTTAAGGTACCCTTAAATTTCTTGGTCTAATTGTGTCCAATAAAATGACCATTTTGGGGGGCATACCCCATCAGACAAATCCCAAACTCTTATATTTGCCCAAGCTGAACTGGATCTGATCGGCACGGCTGGAAGATTCAAGGATATGATTCTTGATATGATAGAGATTAATTTTCAAACATATTAATCATCAATAAATGATATGATTGGTTGGTTTTATGATCAAATGATGATATGGTTTGAAATGATGATGATCCCAAATATTCATCAAATGATACTTTATGATATGGTTGGTTAATAATGATCAAATTCATATGATTAAATCATCAAACGCATGGCCGATGGAAATTTTTGGGGGTCATGTCCAACCACCTCAAGCCATGCCCCGGTGGCACGCTGTGTACTTCAAGAGTTGTTGTTTGAGTTTCTCGTCCTGCGGCCTGACACGTTGAACCGTTGGCAGTGGTTCCTTTCAGCACCAGGACCCAGATCCGAAAAGACATCATTGACATCTGGACAAAAAACACATGATATTGACAGCGCAAAAAACAGGATCAGCCAACATGAGCCCATCGAAAAAAGAAATGGTCTTCTGGAAGCCAGTTCCCTCCAGAAAGAGCCATGGAATGCCGTGGTGCCCCAGTTTCAACCGTTTGTGATGTAGGGATTCTTCACTACCATAGGCCCCCAGGGCAACAGCCATTCTCTTTGGGTCACACTTGGTTCCCGTGCAACAAATCGTCCACCACGGATTTTCCCTCAGGCCACAAAGCTGTGACACGTGGTAAACTTACCTCTGGTAATCGAAGGTGACAATGGAAAATCCACCCAAAAGCGTTCGTTTTAATGGTCAAATCATCCATCAATAGTGGATGTTCCATTGCCATGTTTGATTACAGGAGGATAAATCATCAAAAACATCACACCGGATCCAGCAACAATCAACAACAAGCAAGGTATGATAGGAGCCTAACTAGAGGCAGAGCATGAAACGATCCAAATGCACAAACAATCAACGTCTGGTTGTTCCGTTGTTGTTTCGCTGGGTGTACACAAGTCATAACAGTTGCAACATGTTGGGCAACATGTTGGGCAACAAGGTGGGCAATGTTGCAACCAAATGTTTCATGGCCACCTCCTGCAGAATGCCTTTGATTGCATAGTCTGTCAACATCACTTCAATAGTATCTTACTACAAGTGACTACATCTGGGAGTACTGAGTACTGCAAACACAATCGAATTGAATGACCTATGGACTAGCCATACAAATTAATATGCATCATATCATATAGGACACTCTGGATTCGAGACTGGACCGAGAGTACACCTCACGCATCCCAATCGGCTACAATTTGATGCCATAAAGAAACCATACTTTCAAACACCTTCAAACTAGCTTTTATCAAAAAATCGGGGTGATGAACATTCATGTACATCCATGGTACATTCATTCATAAATGAGCATTTACATCATTTGCATATCATGATTTCAGGTCATGAACATTCAATTCATTATCATCCATCCATCAAGTCCCAGCTTTACATCCAGCTCTTTAACTGGATGTGATGAACACCAGGGGCCGCACTGTGAGGCGCAATCCCAGTTCAGGCACCACAAAGTTCACATCCTGGCAGCGTCGGCGGGATTCCATTTTTTTCCCCAATTAGTGTGCCCACACTGAGGGGTTCTCACGGTAACAGTTAAGGCCCGGTGTTCAATCGAGGTTGGCATCATCCGTGTCCGGCCAATTCCCTGTAAATTTCCATACAGAATGGCTCCTGTGAGATGTCCATGTGCATTTCGACTGCGCAGGCTCGCACAAAACGATAGCCGTGGGCGACGCGAGCCGCACAAAATGCCTCTTGTGACATGTCCATGTGCATTTCGACTGCGCAGGCTCGCACAAAACGATAGCCGTGGGCAACGCGAGCCGCACAAAATGCCTCTTGTGACATGTCCATGTGCATTTCGACTGCGGAGGCTCGCACAAAACGATAGCCGTGGGCAACGCGAGCGGCATTTTCCCTGTAAATTTCCCCACAAAATGCCTCTTGTGACATGTCCATGTGCATTCCGACTGCGCAGGCTCGCACAAAACGATGTCCCCGGAGGTGTCCGCAGCCATTTTTCCTGTAAATTTCGAAACAAAATAGCTCTTGTGAAAAGTCCATGTGCATTTTCGATAATGCAGGCTCGCACAAACGGGTGTCGCGGGATTAGCGTCCGGCACTTTTCATGTAAATTTCCACACAAAATTGCTCTTAGTGAAATGTTCATGTGCATTTCGACCGCGCAGGCTCGCACAAAACGAGACATCTCATACAGAATCTTGCCAAAGGACCTCTTAGAGGGAGCTTATACAGAGATCTTGCTAAGAGACCTCTTATGGATATCTTGTTAAGAGATCTTGCTAAGAGATCCCTTACAGAGATCTTGCCAAGCGGTCTCTTACATAAATCTTGCCAAGAAAGCTTTTATAGAGAGCTTGTACAGAGATGTCATAAAGAGATCTTGCCGAGATATCTCTTATAGAATCTTATAGATATCTTGTCCAGAGGTCTTGCCAAGAGACCTCTTTAAAGAGATCTGGGCAGAGAGAGCTCTTATAGGGATCTTGTACAGAGACCTTGTCAGGAGGCCTCTGATGGAGATTTTGTACAGAGACCTGGTGAAGAGAGCAGCGATCTTGCTCAGAGATCGTTTATAGGGAGCTTGAACAGAGACCTTACTTTGAGGTCCCTGACAGAGATCTTGTTTTTTGATTTCTGAAATAGAGAGATCTCTTTTTTTGTGTCTTGCCAAGAGACCTCTTATAGAGATCTTGTACAGAGACATTGCATAGAGAGATGTTGCAGAGATCTTGCCAAAAGGTCTCTTACCCTCTGGTAATTTAACATAGCTATTGAAAATGGCCATTTATAGTGAGTTTTCCCATTAGAAATGGTGATTTTCCATAGCTATGTTAGTTTACCAGAGGGTACATAGATCTTGCTGCATAGCTCCGTTCCGTGACCACACCTGAAAACCCCACTGGATTCATGTCTCCTCTTCTGGAACTCTCCTCCCAGAAGACTTTACCCTAAAAATGTCCTTAAGCACACTGTTTAAGGGGTCTCTTGCCGGGATAGTTTTTTTTGTTTTTTCGGGATATAGATATCACATGTAGTTCACATATACTGAGAACATACATACATTTTTACTAGTTCGTAATAGGTTTATCCTTATCTATATGTGATATACAGTGTATATATATATATGTATACTTAATGATGTGATCTATAATGGTTTATATTTATAATGATCATTAATATTCATTAGTCATCTATTTTTGTCTACTTGGAACCCTGGACATCCACAGTTCCATCAGGTCCATCGCCGAGTTGCTGCAACATTCTCCAAGTCGCTGGCATGAGCGCCGTCAAAGTTGATGAACCTTGGATCTATCAGGATGGATTTGACGATGGAGTCAATGGATACTGCAGATACTCGAATTTTTTGTGGGTGACAAAAAGATTTTGGACATCCTGTGAACATGGATGATTTGGGGTACCATTTTAGGAAACCTCCATATGGGCAAAGATTGGCATGAAGTCCATGAAGGTGAAAATGGGTATCCGGATATCAAAAAATAGATATTACGTATTCATAGCATCAGAAAAAAAAATGCAGGGGAACCAAGTCCCGGACGTTACGCCCAAGAAGTTTTCGCCACCGAGCCAAGTGCGGACGGAATTTTCGTAGCCCCTGGCGACTTGACGCTGGCGGCATAACTTGACGGGGGTCAACCATTCCACACCATTCCATATGGTCAATACTCATGGTTAATAACCATTAATAGGGGCTAGTCATCCAATGGTTCATAGGGATTTATAATAACCATTATAAGGATCCTTATTATGGATGGGATGACCATCAACCATATAGTGAGTATTGACCATGGCTCATACCATTCCTTGTCATCTATAGATTTCTTCAGTATACCAAGATATACCAAGGGTGCTGTGCCAATGGACACCAGAAGTGCCGCCAGCTGTGCACAATTTTGATGCAAGTGCTGCAAGAGGTAACTTTTGTAACAAGGTTGTGCTTGGATGACCCAACAGAATGTACCTTAAAAGCTAATCAACCATGGCTAGCTTGGAAATCCACAAACTAAATGTAAGTTTTAGAAAATCATCGAACTAAATTGAGTGATTTTCGATTGCCATGGTTTATTACTGAAGATTGCAGACTGCAGTTGCAATGGCTCCCCAAAAAATAAAGCGCTATGAATACCCTCTGGTCAACATCCAAAAAGCGAACTGGAAAATCACCGTCTTCAAGAACGGTAAATCAACTATCATCAACTATTTCTATGGGCCATATTTTCAGTTCGCAAACTGTATGTTAGTCATTACCAGAGGCGACTAACCTTTCAGCACTGCTCAGTGACCAACATGGCCAACATGGCCTGTACATGCGGTACATCTCTGTGACCGACTGCGAAATGCTATCGATCTGCTTGTTCATCTCCTGAATCTCTGTGGGTGTTATTGTTTTTTTCAGATCGGTTGGTGAAGATCATTATAGATTGTGGTGGTTTAATGGGATTTTATGGTGGTTTTATGGTGGTTTAATGGGATTTTATGGTGGTTAATTGGTGTGTTATGGTGGTTTAATGGGATTTTATGGTGGTTTAATGGGATTTAATGGTGGTTTAATGGGATTTAATGGGATTTACCAGGCCTGGTAAACATCCAGAGAACTATGGAAGGATCCACCATTGAAACAATGGGTAAATCAACTATTTCGACTGGGCCATGTTCAATAGCTATGTAAACGTTTACTGGAGGGTATGATTATCCCCAACAGATAAAGGGTACGTAGTATAATCCCCGAACTAATCATCCTAATCATCAACCAACAGGGGTTTTGAACACTGATCTAGTAATGTCAAGATACACCAAGTACCAACAAAAAGAGTGATAAGTGGAAGGCCAAAATCACTAGGTGCGAGTCTCTGTTCCACAGCAGGTCCACAATTAGAAACCATGATGAGCGTCTCGTTTATGTTGTAAAGAGCTTCAAGGTACATACATTGCCGGGTATCCAATCTGGACTGATGGTAAGTTATGTGGAAACTTACCAGCACCAGCCTTTGCATAGTTCTTCAGGCAATCGGTTTTTTCGAAAAATCTAGGGCACTATGCAAACATGTCCAGATCTGCATTATCTGCATTTTTCGGGAACAGACACTGTCAGTGGACTCAGACGTACGTGGGTTATCGGACGCGTGTGCACCGTTTAAACTGCTCTTGTAAACTGCTTGGAATCATGATTACCATCTGGTTTTAATGGGAAAATCATCTATAAATGGGCCATGTTCCATGGCTATGGTAAATAACCAGAGGGTCATTGTCGGTGTTTTTCTATGCGTTTTACACGCACCTTGCGGAAAGTGCTCACGTTCATGAAGATCATTGTGAAGACACAAACCAAAATGCACCTGGGCCAAAGTTTGGGCACCGAAGTCACCAGCTGTGCACCGTGTGCACTGTCATAGACAACCATCTGCAAAATGTCATCTTGTGTGTTTGTGTCCGTCCTTCTATTAAAAAGATAACCTTCAAAAGCGAAGCCCAAAATTTCAACCTTTAGATACTTTGGATCAATCGAAGGTTCTGAAGGATTCCACACCAAACGTGCCGCTGTCGACTTTTTCCAAACACATCCCAGGCGAAGTGGCAAGTGAGATTAAAAAATCAGAAATATCCCAGTTTTCTCACCAGTGACATCGGATATTAATATGGGTTCCAGGTAGGTATATCTATATCAGATAGATATATCTGTAGATCAACCTAAATCAAAAAAAGAACACATTAGAAGCCATTCTTATATGTATATATATATAGATACATCAGGGTATATACATAATATACAGATGGGTTCCTGAAATAGGGCTACCCATGGGTACCTCATCCATTGAATCATCGGGCTGAGGTTCCCAACATGAGAGCGCAGATTGGCCCGGGCATCCAACCGAACTGTCCACCCGCCAGCAGGAACAACCTGGACACAACGAACGGCAGCCCGGGAGCCCGGGAAGAAGATGCAAATGTATCATGATTCTATGAAGAAACACATGGACAACAAATATATGGAATAATGATACACAAGATTTGTTTGCATAAGCATAATAGAGATAATGAACAAAAACCATATACATATTCAATATATGATATCATTGTGCATGTGTCTATGTACATAGCGCAGCTAAACTATCAATGAATGCAGGCATGCTGCTGATTGCAGGTCGCAATTCTCACGGATTTCTATCCATTCCTCTCAAAAGACGGTGCTAAGAAGTTATGGGAAATGCTGAAAAACATATGAACAATAGATGGAGGTTTCTTAAGTCATGGGGTACCCCCAAATCATCCATTTTAGTGGGAATGTCCATTATAAATCATCCATTTTGGGGACCCCCATTTCAGGACACCTCCATATATATAATTATATATATGAACACATATGAAAACATGATGGACTTGGGTGCCTCTACTCCAAGCAAGTTACATACCTTAAAACAGCCAGTTGTAGTAACCACATCCCAATCATCCCATATTCCAGGAGCCCAAGAAACACCAAGCTCTGCAGGAACATCTTGAAGACTTCCACCTCAGGAAGACCAAAGAACAACCTGAGTTGGTTTTCCCGGATTCCCCATTTTCATTGTGATTCATCAGGATTCATCCCCAAAATCTTAGGAAAATATGGAGGCTTCCTGAGTCATGGGGGTACCCCCAAATCATCATCCATTCAATGGGGGAGTTTCCATGAAATTTAACTCTCCAGCTATGGGGGTACCACCATGACTATGGAAACCCCTATCATCAACCAATGGTCTCGAACACTGCTCTCGTTTGCCGTGACAAAGTTCGCTTCACTTTCCACCCACGGCTTGTTGTTAATAACAACAGCTTTCAGAATGGGAAACTCCTAGTGATTCCAGAATTTGTGTGTTCCTGAAAACCTGGATGTGGTTCTCTCAATACCATCAATACAGGGAACCAAGTCTGCAAAGGGAATGAATTCGATGTCGACTGAGTCGATCGTCAGGACTGTGCATTCAAAAGCATGCTGAGAATACACCACAACGAAACAATCCAAGAAATACGAGACGTCCCAACGTCCATCATTTCTCACAATCGAACACAGTGAAAGGCATGACTCAGTGTATCCCAGTCTACTATAGCCAAAAGCAATTTTATAGCGATTCTAACATTGACCCGATGATTGACATACTGTCTCATCTGTTTGGATTGAATATCAGCAACTGATTTACATTGTGTCTTAGTTCCATATCTTTGTCCACTGAAAGCAACCAAGAAAAAAAAAGAAGCCACAATTTAAACCAGTTTAAACCCATTAACATCGGTAACGTCCGCAATATCCCTATGTTTCACTCCGCCCAACCAAGACTAACCGACGAACACCCTGGAACGAGTGGAACATGTGGGAACGCAGGGCCTCCAAGAAGGAATCCACCAAGGTCTTGTTTGCCATCTTCTCTCGCTTTTTCCTAGGCCAACACAACCAGTTAAAAAGGCGTTGCCATTTAGGAATTCAATTTCACAGATGGCCCTGGCCCCAGGGAATAAACTCAAGTGGTGTCTACGACGCTTTCTAGTACCAATGTCCTGAGTGAAGAGAACAGTGCCAAGACCTTCTAGATGTGTTTAACTCGTGCGAAGTTCCCATGGATTCTATTCAATTCGCATGAGATCAGACCATCTGCCATTCCAATCAAAATGCATGAACAATGTGCTGTGCATGACACCAACGATTTGCCTTGCTAGTGGGCACACACCCCACCCGACATCTTTCACCTCTTGAAGAGCCTCAATATGCCTCAATGGGTTTTCTCACCGTTTTCTTTGCTGAAGATCTTGAGCTGCCCAGCTGAATTCGTTGTTTCATGGGCGACAATTTCTTCTTTTTCCTGAGCTGGTTACATCACCCAAAGATCAGCTACCCCTGGCGAGTTCGGTGGTGAAATCGTAAAATCTGCATCTGGCAGGGTCTCTTTTCTCTGGGAGAAAGTGAACAAACTGACTCAACATGTTTTGTACATGATGATCCCACAATACAAACCTGTATGGTTGGATATGGTTGCATGATACGCAAAAAAAAAATGCATGTGTCCCGAATACGCTATGAATATGTCCTCCATTTCTGTCACCAAAGCTGTATAGCAAAACTTGACAGGCTTGACCATGCCAGAATTTTCTGTTTCCTGGTACCGCCTGAAACATCCTTAAACAAAAAACTGGTTTTTGGTTTTCTTTACCCTCGGATAGATACAAAGTTTCGACGCACTGGCATCGCACCTTCAAAGGCCTTGAAGGTGGGGATAGAGCATGAAACACCCTCTGCTTTAAAGAATTCTCCATGTCATGGTCGGCAATCAGGTACTGCTAAGCACGGATACCCGAAGGCCAGTTTACTCCTCGGAATGGCCTCCACAACTACAAATAACAAATGTAGTTACGAGTAGTGCCGCACAAGGGGGTGGCGGAAGTTTCAAAAATAGAAAACCTTTAGCAGAGGTTGGTTGTTGTGAATCACAGATGGCAGAGCGAATCCACTGATGGACTGAAAGGTGGTTGGGGTTGTGTTTTTTGGAGTGGTTACAATGGTTGCAGTGGTCACCTGGTCGGTCCCCTCACCCACAACTGCAGGCTGTAGTGTGGTGTAGCGCAGCTGTAGTTGTAGTTGTAGTGTAGTGGAATTGTAGTTGTGGTGTAGTGTAAATAGCGTAGTGTAGTTGCAGTTGCAATTGTGGTGGTATAATGGCTGTAGCATAATGACATGTAGGGTAGTGTAAAGTAGTCTAGTGCAGTGTAGTGTAGAGTAGCGTAGTTGTAGTTGCAGCTGTAGTTGTAGTGTAGTGTGGTGCAATGTAGTGGTGTAGTGTGGTGTGGTGTCGTGTGGTGTGGTGTCGTGTGGTGTAGCGTAGCGTAGCGTAGCGTAATGTAGTGTAGCGTAGTGTAATGCAACTAGTGTAGTGTAGTGCAGTGCAGTGTAGTGTAGTGTAGTGTGGTGTGGTGTGGTGTGGTGTAGTGTAGTGTAGCGTGGTGTGGTGTGGTGTGGTGTCGTGTCGCGTCGTGTACTGTAGTGTACTGTACTGTACTGTACTGTACTGTAGCGTAGCGTAGTGTAGTGTAGTGTAGTGGTAGTTGCGGTGGTAGTTGTAGTTGCAATTGTAGTTGTAGTTCAGTGAAGTGTAGTGAAGTGGAGTGGAGTGGAGTGGAGTGTAGTGTAATTAGTGTAGTTTAGCGTAGTTGTAGTTGTAGCTGTGCTTAGTGTAGTGTAGTGTAGTTGAGTGTAGTGGAGTGGAGTGGAGTGGAGTGGAGTGGAGTGGAGTGGAGTGGAATGGGGTGGAGCGGAGTGTAGTGGAGTGTAACATATTGTAATGCAATGTATTGTACTTGTAGTTGTAGTTGTAGTTGTAGTTGTAGTTGTACGTAGTCGTAGTCGTAGTCATAGTCGTAGTTGTAGTTGTAGTTGTAGTGTAGTGGAGCGTAGTGTAGTGTAGTGTTGTGGTGGTTGTAGTCGAAACTGCTACAAAACCCTCACGTTTTGCTCACTTTTGACCATGCTTCGCGCCACAACGGCGTGCACTTTTTCGACATCTCAACTTCCAAAAGTGGTCCGGAGCTGGTGTGCTTTGTACATTTTGACTTGGACATGTGCTTCGCTCCACAACGGTGGGCACTTTTTCGACATCTCAACTTCGACAAGTGGTCCGAACATGGCGTGCTTTGTACATGTTCACTTCGAAATGTGCTTCGCGCCACAACGGCGTGCACTTTTGCGACATCTCAACTTCCAAAAGTGGTCCGAGAATGGTGTGCTTTGTGCGTTTTGACTTGGAAATGTGCTTTGCGCCACAACGGCGTGCAACTTTTCACCTCTCATCTGGCCAGCTGGCTCCGCACCCGCCGCTTTAGCGAGCCTACTTTTCAGCCCTCCGGAGCCACAAATCACTGGAAAAACACAGAGTTTCGCGACTTTCCTACCTTTTCGCGCACCTGGATCTTCTGTCTTCTGAGACTTTCTCTCTTTGATCTTCTTTCTTCTTCTCTTCTCTTCTCTGACTCTTCCCATCTCTGCTTTTCATCCGTCCAGCATCCGTCCATATTGTCGGAAGTTTGACTTCTAAACTTCCTTCGATTAATATATATATGTAATATATGTATACAGTATATATATATAGTTATATATTAATCTATATATCTTATATATCATGTGTGTGTTTAATCATATTTTATATCATGTGTCTATATGATATTTATATTTATGTAATTTTATGTATATGTAAATACAATTCCATGCTCCATCCTTCCAATTGTTGCAGGTCCCTGTCAACACCACCCTGCCAGACGATAAAACCCAGGGCTCCCGATCTTTCCGCCACCAGTCCTGCGACGCACGGAGCTGCGGTTCTCATGGGATATTGACGGGCAAATTCCACTAGAACTGCAGCTGAATATGGAGGTTTCCTTAAGTGGGGATACCCCTAAATCATCCAATTTGATCGGATTTTCCCTCAAAAAAACCATCCATTTTGACATATTTTGACGATCCCCCATGTACGGAAACCCCAACCCACGGATGGGAGGTTCGTAAATCGAGAACACCAACAGTTGGGTCACAACGCTATTTGGATCGCCGTTTCTCCTTTGGATCTAAAACAGTTGTGAGACCCCGGTCGCCTGCGTGAAGCATCCCCGAAAGTCAACATAGTCAACTCACTTTGTGTGCAAACAACATCAAATACCCTCTGGTAAACTAACATAGCTATGGAAAATCACCATCTTCAATAGGTAAATCAACTATAAATGGTCCATGTTCAATAGCTATGTTAAATTACCGGAGGGCAACTCAGTTCACATCGCCACTTTCGGCACAAAAAAAACGAGTCGGTGACCACCACTGGTGACCAACTAGGACCCAAATCTGTGGTCCAAATCTTTGGTCCCGACCCCCCATGGCTTCAGAATCACACCTCTTGGGAACCTATGGGAACCTATGGGAACCTGAGATAAACATCATTGACTTTGGGGAAGCGTTTCGCATCCGTTTTGCTAGAGCCCAGGCAATTGAAGGTTTTGTTCATGAAGCCAATGGCCATTTGAAGTGTGGTACAACGTGCTGACATGAAATCTGATTTCCAAGAAGTCTACCAGTGTGCCAAGTAGATCCAAATAGCACATCCATGCCAAACCTTCAGTATCATAGCCTGGGGCCTTACATTCTCCCAAGATCCCCCAAGTATCTTCATAGGTATCAAACAAACAAAGGCTGGGTTTCCAGGCAGTGGTTCTTTCTCCGGCGCGTCTTGTTCCGGCTCCGGATCAGGTGCGTTATCTGGCACGGAACATCATGAGGGTGAAAAAAAAGCCGACTGTATGTAATAATCTATGTATCTATGTGTGCGTCTTCATGTCATGTACACGTATTATGCGCATGTTACCTAATGTACTATGATGTAATGCAATGCGACTCAATGTGATGGAATGCAATGCTCTGCCGTGCAATGTACTCACGTGCATATGTATGCAATGCAATGTAATATGCTGTAACGCAATGTAAACGCAATGCAATCCAACGCAACTTAATGCAAAGCAATGCAAGGTTCTCCATCTCTCTGTCTAACTATCTATCCATCTATCCATCTATCAACGGATGGACGGAGAGGCCGACAGACGGACGGACATACGGACCGACAGACGAATAACGCGTTTGGTACGAACGCATATAGGTACAGTATCTAGGTGCATAGGTAGGCGTGTCGGTAGACAGGTAGTAAAGTAGTGCAGTAGTGCTGTATTGGTGGGTGGGTAGGTAGCAGAGGAATGTACCAGTAACATCTAGTAACTAGGTGCCTGCAATGCATATTGGAATGAAATGTAATGGAACGCAATGTAGGAATGAAATGGACGATGAGGTCGATGATGGCGACACAACCTCACGTAGTGCAACGTAATGACGTAATGCCTGTCCACTGTGCCTGTTTGCTTGACTCTGCTTGTACATAAATATCAGTTGCTTAACATAGACCCGGGCAAGCCGGCGGCGGAAGTTTCCCAAACATAAATGACCTATAGTTCAAAGACAACCTGTCCCGACCGTGTCCTTCCCTCGACACTCCACACCTCACACTGCACACTGCACTCTTCGCACTCCAAACTTCAAACTTCACACTCCACACTTCACACTTCACACTCCACACTTCTCACTTCTCACTGCTTCCTTCACACTCCAAACCTCACACTTCACACTTCACACTTCACACTGCACACTTCACACTTCACAGTCCACACTTCACACTTCACACTTCACAGTCCACACTTCACACTTCACACTTCACAGTCCACACTTCTCACTTCGCACTTCACACTCCACACTTTCACACTTCTCACTTCTCACTGCTTCCTTCACACTCCAAACTTCACACTTCACACTTCTCACTTCGCACTTCACACTCCACACTTCACTCACACTTCACACTTCACAGTCCACACTTCACACTTCTCACTGCTTCCTTCACACTCCAAACCTCACACTTCACACTTCACACTGCGCTCTTCGCACTCCACACTGAAACTTCACACTCCACACTTCACGCCCCACACGTCCAACTGCTCTAAACTTACGTGCAACAAAAAAAACTAGCGCCAAAATGGAGAAAATCATAGAGCTTTGGGTCTGATGTCTGAAAAAAAAATGGTCCAGAAAGTCATACATTCAACAAACCACAAAACTCCAACCCATGCTGCACAAGGCATTGAGAGGATCTCAGTGAGACCTTGCATTGGCTCGCTCCCACGACAGCTTTGTTTTTTCACATGTATGCAATACGATCATGGTTGTTTGTGCGGTTCGTAACAACGCACACATAAACCAAAAGCAAGTGACAGAGGCATTCTGCGGTTCGCAAGGCTAAATGAAAGGCGAAGCTACTGAAGGACAGCAATTCAAACTCGGATGCGGTTCATAACAACGCACACCCAGCCCTTGGCAGTCAAGCGAGAGTCGATCCCAATCGCTGATGCTGTCCTTGACCCATCAGCGACCAGCACGTCATGCACAACACATGGCCATCCAATGCCTGTGCAAAGTCAAGTGGTTATAGTGGTGAATTACAGGGATCGGACTATGGGAATTTATTACTTAAACTACGCTTGGCTTGTGCAACCGTGGCGTCTGCGTCCCATCCTCAAAGATAACATGTGCGACACAGGCAGCACATAACTGCATACCCGCGTGCGTGTCTTGTGAGAGGGCACGTGGTTGTAGTGGTGAACTACAGGGATCAGACAATGGGAATTTATTACTTAAAGCCTGCTGGGTTTGCGCAAACGTGGTATTTAGCACACTTGGCACATGTTTGACACAGGCAGCACATAACTGCAAACCCGCATCCAAGACCTGTGAAAACTCAGTTTGTTATAGTGCTGAACTACAGGATCAGACTATGGTAATTAATCACTTAAACCACGCTGGGCTTCTGCAAGAGTGGCATGTGCGACCTGGTCCTCACAGACAACATGTGTCACACAGGCAGCACCTAACTGCATACCCGCATGCAAGGCCTGTGAGAAGACAGGGATTATGGTGGTGAACTACGGGGATTAGACTATGTGAATTTGGCACTTCATATTCGAAGGCAACATGTGCGACACAGGCAGCACGTAACTGCATACTCGCGTGAAGCCAACATGCCTGAAAGACAAGCTTAGGCGTCATAAACATGCCAACGCAAAGTCAAGTGGTTATAGTGGTGAATTACAGGGATCGGACTATTGGAATTTATTACTTAAACTATGCTTGGCTTGTGCAACCGTGGCGTCTGCGTCCCATCCTCAAAGATAACATGTGCGACACAGGCAGCACATAACTGCATACCCGCGTGCGTGTCTTGTGAGAGGCCACGTGGTTGTAGTGTGGTGAACTACAGGGATAGGACTTTATTACTTAAACCCCGCTGGGTTTGCGCAAACGTAGCATTTAGCACACTTGCCACATGTTTGACACAGGCAGCACATAACTGCAAACCCGCATCCAAGACCTGTGAAAGATCAGTTGGTTATAGTGGTGAACTACAGGGATCAGACTATGGTAATTAATCACTTAAATGACGCTGGGCTTCACAGGCAGCACCGAACTGCATACCCGAATGCAAGGCCTGTGAGAAGACAGGTGCTTATCGTGGTGAACTATATAGTTAGGATAAGACTATGTGAATTTGGCACTTCATATTCGAAGGCAACATGTGCGACACAGGCAGCACGTAACTGCATAAACATGCCATCATAAACATGCAAACGCAAGTCAAGGTCCTGAGTAAACATGCCATAACACATGCCTTGACATGGCAGGAAGACGGCTAAAACAGGCCAGGGTCCTCAAACATCCCGTCGCGCCGTTTTCCGTACGTGCGTTTTGTATCATTTTGCGCAATTTCATTCTCATCACTTGCACTGAAAAGTCATGTCATGTTCCTATGCACACACAGGCACAGCAACCTCATCATCTTTCTTGCTGTTGAGCAGAAACAGGCACAGCTCTTTCATGATCAGTTACCGGTGGGGTGGGGTGAGTTCATCACGTTATGTCTACAAAAACAAATAACTATATCCCAAGAATATCTATGTATATATACATATTATATACATATGTATTTCTTAACTATTGTTGTTGTTGTTGTTGTTGTTGTTGCTGTTGTTGTTGTTCTTCTTCTTCTTCTTGTTGTTGTTCTTGTTGTACGGGGATAAGACTATGTAATTTGGTACTTGGGGAAGTCTCGCCTTTGGCGCTTCATATTCGAAGGAAACATGTGCGACGCAGGCAGCACGTAACTGCATACCCGCGTGAGGCCAACATGCCGGTAAGACAAGCTTGCACGAGCAAGCCGTCATAAACATGCCAACGCAAGTCTAGGTCTTGAGTAAACATGCCATAAAACATGCCTTGACATGTCACCAACACGCACTAAACATGCCGAGAAACCACAAACATGGAAGGAAGACGTCTAAAACAGGCCAGGGTCCTTAAACATGCCACATAAACATGGCCAACTACATGACAGCAGCACTGTCCTCGACGACCCGGCCAGGCCGCATTTTTTGTCGGTATATTATACGATGTCCTCGTCGTCTGCATCGCTGATGCTGTCCTTGACCCATCAGCGACCAGCACGTCATGCACAACACATGGCCATCCAATGCCTGTGCAAAGTCAAGTGATTATCGTGGTGAATCACAGAGATCGGACTATGGAAATTTATTACGTAAACTACGCTTGGCTTGTGCAAGCGTGGCGTGTGGCGTCCCATCCTCAAAGATAACATGTGCGACACAGGCAGCACATAACTGCATACCCGCGTGCGTGTCTTGTGAGAGGGCACGTGGTTGTAGTGGTGAACCACAGGGATCGGACTATGGAATTTATTACTGGAACCCCGCTGGGTTTGCGCAAACGTGGTATTTAGCACACTTGGCACATGTTTGACACAGGCAGCACATAACTGCAAACCCGCATCCAAGATCTGTGAAAAATCAGTTGGTTGTAGTGGTGAACTACAGGGATCAGACTATGGTAAGTAATCACTAAAACCACGCTAGGCGTCTGAAAACGTGGCATGTGCGACCTGGTCCTCACAGACAACATGTGTGACACAGGCAGCACCTAACTGCATACCCGCATGCAAGGCCTGTGAGAAGACAGGTGATTGTGGTGGTGAACTACGGGGATAAGACTATGTAATTTGGTACTTGGGGAAGTCTCGCCTTTGGCACTTCATATTCGAAGGCAACATGTGCGACACAGGCAGCACGTAACTGCATACCCGCGTGAGCCAAACATGCCTGACAGACAAGCTTGCACGAGCAAGCCGTCATAAACATGCCAACGCAAGTCTAGGTCTTGAGTAAACATGCCATAGAACATGCCTTGACATGTCACCAACACGCACTAAACATGCCGAGAAACCACAAACATGGAAGGAAGACGGCTAAAACAGGCCAGGGTCCTTAAACATGCCACATAAACATACCGCCGGACCGATCACCGGTCCATGATTTCAGGAAAATGATGTTTTCGCCATTGCGGCGTGCATGTTTCATGTTCCACAAATCATATTTCCATGTCACCCATGTAAAACAGACTACGTTCTTCGTTACCCATATAGCTGCAAGCTTGATCATGGAATTGCATCAACCTGCAACATCAATCAACCTCTCATGCCACATCACATCAACTCCGCGACTGGTCCTCCTTCAACCTTAGAACCTTTCTCGTATTTTCACCACCACTCACACACTCCTGAAATAATCATCCATTAGAAACAACCCCATGACCCAACTTCACACTTCCGACTCACAGGCCTCCCTTACAACCTCGCTCTTTTTGTCTTTGTGCTGACAACACTAACTGCACGGTAGCAACTTGCAGCGGTAACTCGTACTCAGCATTGCCACACCTGGAGAATATACACAACTGTCTCTCGTTGTCTGGGTGATTTTGTCTTGCAGTCTGTCCGTCTTCTTTTCGTCTCTGGTTCGCACGATCTGCAGTGTGTTGGTTTGTCTTATACATGACCTCTGCTTCTCTCTCTGTCTGTCTGTCTATTTGTTTATTATCCGTCTGCCTCTTAGTGTTGAATCTCGTTTCGGTGTTTGTGCCTATTCTCCAGGTGAACTGTTCAGCCGTGTTGAGACTACTGCGTGGTGCAGCACCTTGAAAATACATTTGCCTATAATACCTTGTCCAGCATTACTATAGATACATTTTGGTCTCTTTTGTATGTTTTCAACCTTCATCATTCTATCTGTTGATCCCTTTATTTTCTGTCTCTCTATTTCTTTCTCTCTCCCTCGTTGTTGGTTTTTTCTTGTAAACTGTCTTCTTCTACGAATATAGGAATATTCTCAAAGCACCACAAGCACGTCCAGCCTCGGCCCAGCTAGCTACGGAGTCTACCCACGAACTACGTCGACGAAGCATAAGTAGCTCATAACAGCGTACCGTGCGGCAGCAATCGGAAGGCGATTGCATGGCTCAAAAGCGGTGGCTGAACAAGAGCACTGGGAATCCACAATGAACAGGCTACACACTGATGGGGTTTCTGCTCATAGCATTTATCTAAGAGAACAAGTTGCTACGCAGGCAGCACACAACTACGTACCTGCTGCATGGCAAAAGATTGCCAACTCTTTTGGCTACAAGTTTTTCGGACTCAAGCTAGTCATCATAGTACCCAAAATCATCGTAAAATTGAGCAGCCAATTCATTGTAGCGTTCGTTTATCTCTCTGTGAAACTCGGCTCTCGCCTCTCTCTCCTGATCCTCGTAATACTCGCGCATCAACGCATTTGTCCTCTCGTCTTCTTCTTGAAGTGCAGCCCAGTGCGCCTCTTCGTCGGCCGAAGCTCCACCTTCATCACACTCAGGCTCACCTGCCCCATCGGCCACCCCCTCCTCTGCGCGCGCCTTTGCGCTTCCGCCGCGCATGGTCTTGCGCTGCGTCCTGCCGCCCCCTGCTTTACTGGCCAAGCGACGGACCGGCTTGTCAGTGTAGCCTGGCTGCGGTAACACCCCCCGCAGGGACAACATATGCGTCAAGTCCGCGAGCTCATCGTCGCTCATCTGCCTGCCTGTGCACTTTTCCGACCACGCACGATGCCGTTGCACATCATCCTTCACAGAGGCTTGACCATGGAAGATGGTTTCCGCCGTTTTGTCGTGGAGCTCGTCCAAACGTTGTTCCAATGCGGCTCGCCATCGAAACATGTCTGTATCGGCCATGCTTTGAAAAGACCAGTAATCAGGCACGTATTTGAAGGCCATCTTTGCAAAGTCAGTCACACGCGAATAACCCACAAAGGCCAAGCCACACATCTGCTTGAAAGGTGACCAGGTGGGTTCATGTTCCATATTGAAAACACAGCCGGAGGCCAGTGTCAAGCCCTGGCTTTTGTGCACCGTCATGCCATAGCACAACACCAAAGGAAACTGCGTGCGAGCCAAACCTCGAAACTTTTCGTGTCTGTTGCTGAGCTTAGGAACACACACCCAAGTTGGATGACCAGCCACCATCACCGGGCCCACGTATCCAGGAAAGTCCACGATCACATATTCAGCTGTGCCAGCGGACACACCGCCCACTTCATTCACTTGTGCAACAAGAGGTGTGCCAACCGCACCGCTGCCAGCCGCTACTGGTGGTTCTTCAACGGGAACGACTGCGACCACATGTCCACGAGCGCCGTTGACCAAGTTCCAGACAGTGCGCAAGTTCATGGTCAACATCACTGGGGCGCCTGCAGCTAAGTGCAACACGCGCTTCAAACCTCCGTAGTTCTCACTGGTGTAACGCTCCACCCCAGGAGTGCTGTCTACGGACCAAATCCGAAGAATCGTCGAGCTGTCTTTGTCCATGACATCCTCGCCCAAGCGTCGGCCGTTGAACTGTCCGGCGCGGCGATTTTCGCAGAACAAGTGCGCGCATTTCTGCTCGAAAAAGAGCCGCTCTTCAACCGTGAGGGTGCAAGCCGCCAAGTCAGTCAAATCGTGGGACTTCCACAGTTGAACATCCTCCTTCGTATGCGCTGCGTCGCGCAGGCGCAAAAGAGACTCCTTGTATAATGATTGACCGACCTGCCGGTGAATCCTGCGCAGCCGAAAAACAACACGAATCTGTTGAAACAACCGCAGTCCAAGGTTGACATCTTGCCGATCTTGCCCTTCAGTTTTCGGCTTGGAGTATAGCAGAGTTCGTTCTGGCGGTACTGCCACTGGCGGCAACTGGCCAAAATCACCTGCAAGAACAACTTTCACGCCGCCAAACGGCAGCCTAGCACCGCAAACGCAGGCCGTGGCGGGACACAACTCCGCACCACCGCGGCAGTGTTGATCGTGATATAACTCCAGCCGCCACTGCTGTAGGCGTTGATGCACGTGCGCAAGGATTAGCTTTTCTGTCATAGACACTTCGTCAATTTCAAGCAAGCACCTTTGAGTTCCTCATCCATTGCTCGAAGATCTTCTGAGGACAAAGGTTCCAAGCCACCTCCGAATTTGCGCTTGTTCAGACGGAACAGAGACACGAGCGT
>CAMXCT020001965.1:25951-121886 GCA_947184155.2 Cladocopium goreaui
AAAACAGGCCAGGGTCCTTAAACATGCCACATAAACATGGCCAACTACATGACAGCAGCACTGTCCTCGACGACCCGGCCAGGCCGCATTTTTTGTCGGTATATTATACGATGTCCTCGTCGTCTGCATCGCTGATGCTGTCCTTGACCCATCAGCGACCAGCACGTCATGCACAACACATGGCCATCCAATGCCTGTGCAAAGTCAAGTGATTATCGTGGTGAATCACAGAGATCGGACTATGGAAATTTATTACGTAAACTACGCTTGGCTTGTGCAAGCGTGGCGTGTGGCGTCCCATCCTCAAAGATAACATGTGCGACACAGGCAGCACATAACTGCATACCCGCGTGCGTGTCTTGTGAGAGGGCACGTGGTTGTAGTGGTGAACCACAGGGATCGGACTATGGAATTTATTACTGGAACCCCGCTGGGTTTGCGCAAACGTGGTATTTAGCACACTTGGCACATGTTTGACACAGGCAGCACATAACTGCAAACCCGCATCCAAGATCTGTGAAAAATCAGTTGGTTGTAGTGGTGAACTACAGGGATCAGACTATGGTAAGTAATCACTAAAACCACGCTAGGCGTCTGAAAGCGTGGCATGTGCGACCTGGTCCTCACAGACAACATGTGCGACACAGGCAGCACCTAACTGCATACCCGCATGCAAGGCCTGTGAGAAGACAGGGATTATGGTGGTGAACTACGGGGATAAGACTATGTGAATTTGGCACTTCATATTCGAAGGCAACATGTGCGACACAGGCAGCACGTAACTGCATACCCGCGTGAGCCAAACATGCCTGACAGACAAGCTTGCACGAGCAAGCCGTCATAAACATGCCAACGCAAGTCTAGGTCTTGAGTAAACATGCCATAGAACATGCCTTGACATGTCACCAACACGCACTAAACATGCCGAGAAACCACAAACATGGAAGGAAGACGGCTAAAACAGGCCAGGGTCCTTAAACATGCCACATAAACATACCGCCGGACCGATCACCGGTCCATGATTTCAGGAAAATGATGTTTTCGCCATTGCGGCGTGCGTGTTTCATGTTCCACAAATCATATCTCCATGTCACCCATGTAAAACAGACTACGTTCTTCGTTACCCATATCGCTGCAAGCTTGATCATGGAATTGCATCAACCTGCAACATCAATCAACCTCTCATGCCACATCACATCAACTCCGCGACTGGTCCTCCTTCAACCTTCGAACCTTTCTCGTATTTTCACCACCACTCACACACTCCTGAAACAATCATCCATTAGAAACAACCCCATGACCCAACTTCACACTTCCGACTCACAGGCCTCCCTTACAACCTCGCTCTTTTTGTCTTTGTGCTGACAACACTAACTGCACGGTAGCAACTTGCAGCGTTAACTCGTACTGAGCATTGCCACACCTGGAGAATATACACAACTGTCTCTCGTTCTCTGGGTGATTTTGTCTTGCAGTCTGTCCGTCTTCTTTTCGTCTCTGGTTCGCACGATCTGCAGTATGTTGGTTTGTCTTATACATGACCTCTGCTTCTCTCTCTGTCTGTCTATCTATTTGTTTATTATCCGTCTGCCTCTTAGTGTTGAATCTCGTTTCGGTGTTCGTGCCTATTCTCCAGGTGAACTGTTCAGCCGTTGAGACTACTGCGTGGTGTGGCACCTTGAAAATACATTTGCCTACAATACCTTGTCCAGCATTACTATAGTTACATTTTGGTCTCTTTTGTATGTTTTCAACCTTCATCATTCTATCTGTTGATCCCCTTATTTTCTGTCTCTCTATTTCTTTCTCTCTCCCTCGTTGTTGGTTTTTTCTTGTAAACTGTCTTCTTCTACGAATATAGTAATATTTTCAAAGCACCACAAGCACGTCCAGCCTCGGCCCAGCTAGCTATGGAGTCTACCCACGAACTACGTCGACGAAGCACAAGTAGCTCATAACAGCGTACCGTGCGGCAGCAATCGGAAGGCGATTGCATGGCTCAAAAGCGGTGGCTGAACAAGAGCACTGGGAATCCACAATGAACAGGCTACGCACTGATGGGGTTTCTACGCAGGCAGCACACAACTACGTTGCTACGCAGGCAGCACACAACTACGTACCTGCTGCATGGCAAAAGATTGCCAACTCTTTTGGCTACAAGTTTTTCGGACTCAAGCTAGTCATCATAGTACCCAAAATCATCGTAAAATTGAGCAGCCAATTCATTGTAGCGTTCGTTTATCTCTCTGTGAAACTCGGCTCTCGCCTCTCTCTCCTGATCCTCGTAATACTCGCGCATCAACGCATTTGTCCTCTCGTCTTCTTCTTTAAGTGCAGCCCAGTGCGCCTCTTCGTCGGCCGAAACTCCACCTTCATCACACTCAGGCTCACCTGCCCCATCGGCCACCCCCTCCTCTGCGCGCGCCTTTGCGCTTCCGCCGCGCATGGTCTTGCGCTGCGTCCTGCCGCCCCCTGCTTTACTGGCCAAGCGACGGACCGGCTTGTCAGTGTAGCCTGGCTGCGGTAACACCCCGCGCAGGGACAACATATGCGTCAAGTCCGCGAGCTCATCGTCGCTCATCTGCCTGCCTGTGCACTTTTCCGACCACGCACGATGCCGTTGCACATCATCCTTGACAGAGGCTTGACCATGGAAGATGGTTTCCGCCGTTTTGTCGTGGAGCTCGTCCAAACGTTGTTCCAATGCGGCTCGCCATCGAAACATGTCTGTATCGGCCATGCTTTGAAAAGACCAGTAATCAGGCACGTATTTGAAGGCCATCTTTGCAAAGTCAGTCACACGCGAATAACCCACAAAGGCCAAGCCACACATCTGCTTGAAAGGTGACCAGGTGGGTTCATGTTCCATATTGAAAACACAGCCGGAGGCCAGTGTCAAGCCTTGGCTTTTGTGCACCGTCATGCCATAGCACAACACCAAAGGAAACTGCGTGCGAGCCAAACCTCGAAACTTTTCGTGTCTGTTGCTGAGCTTAGGAACACACACCCAAGTTGGATGACCAGCCACCATCACCGGGCCCACGTATCCAGGAAAGTCCACGATCACATATTCAGCTGTGCCAGCGGACACACCGCCCACTTCATTCACTTGTGCAACAAGAGGTGTGCCAACCGCACCGCTGCCAGCCCCTACTGGTGGTTCTTCAACGGGAACGACTGCGACCACATGTCCACGAGCGCCGTTGACCAAGTTCCAGACAGTGCGCAAGTTCATGGTCAACATCACTGGGGCGCCTGCAGCTAAGTGCAACACGCGCTTCAAACCTCCGTAGTTCTCACTGGTGTAACGCTCCACCCCAGGAGTGCTGTCTACGGACCAAATCCGAAGAATCGTCGAGCTGTCTTTGTCCATGACATCCTCGCCCAAGCGTCGGCCGTTGAACTGTCCGGCGCGGCGATTTTCGCAGAACAAGTGCACGCATTTCTGCTCGAAAAAGAGCCGCTCTTCAACCGTGAGGGTGCAAGCCGCCAAGTCAGTCAAATCGTGGGACTTCCACAGTTGAACATCCTCCTTCGTATGCGCTGCGTCGCGCAGGCGCAAGAGAGACTCCTTGTATAATGATTGACCGACCTGCCGGTGAATCCTGCGCAGCCGAAAAACAACACGAATCTGTTGAAACAACCGCAGTCCAAGGTTGACATCTTGCCGATCTTGCCCTTCAGTTTTCGGCTTGGTGCATAGCAGAGTTCGTTCTGGCGGTACTGCCACTGGCGGCAACTGGCCAAAATCACCTGCAAGAACAACTTTCACGCCGCCAAACGGCAGCCTAGCACCGCAAACGCAGGCCGTGGCGGGACACAACTCCGCACCACCGCGGCAGTGTTGATCGTGATATAACTCGAGCCGCCACTGCTGTAGGCGTTGATGCACGTGCGCAAGGATTAGCTTTTCTGTCATAGACACTTCGTCAATTTCAAGCAAGCACATGCCTTTGAGTTCCTTATCCATTGCTCGAAGATCTTCTGAGGACAAAGGTTCCAAGCCACCTCCGAATTTGCGCTTGTTCAGACGGAACAGAGACACGAGCGTTCGACCTCCGCTGCCCATGTTGCTCGCGGCAACACCAGTGTATGCACAGCGAACAATGCGACCTTGGAAACCGCATGCTTCCAGGAGGCGATTTGCAGCTTGTAATGTCGTGGTTTTCCCAGTTCCTGCCGTTCCCAGTAATAGCACTGGTTCCCCTAAGGCCATGGATCCATGCAAATCGCGTGGCAGCGGCAAGTTCGCCTCGAAGACTTCTCTCTCGGCTCTGTACGCATCTCTCCAGGCACACATGTGCTCGACAAACGAATTCTGCGTGGGGTCAAGCGAAGGTTCTCCGTTCGTCTGCCAGGAACCGCCCTGTCCACTAGTCATCTGCTCTGCTTCAGTGTGCGCCAGGCCCCCTTGCGACGGCTTGAGAACGTAGGTTTTGGTTTCTGGGAGAATCTTTACAGCAAGTTCTGGCCATATCCATTGTGAAGTCACCTTTTCCAAGTAAGGGTTCAAAGCGTCCCATTCGGACCTGGTATCTAAGTCGGCGCACATCAGCGCATCTGCATCCAAAGGCAACGACACTTCATGCAAGCGCTTTCCCGGCCGACCCATACTCTGTTCGTGCATAGCTGCCTGTACATACCGCACTCTTTTTGCTTCTCTCTCGGCGGCGTCCTCCCATTCTTCATGTTCCAGAGATTGTGGATTCAGACAAAACACACTCTGCCGCCAGGCGCCGCTCTTGAGCTCTGCCTGGGTGTTCGCCGCTTGTCCATCGAAACCGACGCGGTGCGCAGGTGAAGCCGACACTGCCAGACCGCACTGCTTCAAGGTTTCTGATTTAATGTATTCCCACAACTCAGCATACGGTTTCATAATTACATTTTTCTTTTGTTTAGCAGTCACGGCCGAGCCCTGCGACTGGAAAAAATAGGTAGCCAAATTCTGCAACGCTTTTTTCGTCAAACACTGCTTGAAAACTCCAGCACCTCTTTTTTCGTACGACTGCAAGTCAATGAACAACATTAAAAACACAAAACGCTCCACCAAAAATAGTACTTTTTTGGAACCTTGCGGCTTGGTACCTGTCAGTGCTTCCAAGTATTGTTTGACACACACCAATTTCAAAGGCGGCCTATGCAACCGAATAGCGTCAACCACACTGTGACGGCTATCTCCCGGTGTACCACCCCACAGTAAACCATGTCGGTTTGCAACCACTTGCCGGTTTGCAGCAGTGTCGGTCAAAAACTTGTCGCTTGACTCTACATTGTCCATGCACACATCATCAGGTTCAGGATCCTCCGTGTTTCCGGCACTTAAATTTATGACACGCGCGCTGCTACCTGGTGCTGGTACGAGCGGGACACGTACGGCATCGGGTGCACTAGCTTCTGACACCACTGGATGCATAACTGTTTGCGAAGCGGGTACGGCGGGTCGAAACACCGCACCGTCCCCGGGATCGCCTGCAGACAGCGACTGGGACGCACCGTCCTCTGGCACAGCTGGACCCATTGCAGCTTGGGAGCCTGGCACGGCGGGTCGCAACACCGCACCCTGCGAGACATTGGCGTTCTCCGTTGCTGATGTGATGTTCACCGAAGACAGTGCTTCCGCCGCTTGCTTGGCGGCCTTGACTCGATTGTGCTTGGCATATCTTTTTTTCAACCAAACCGGGCAGGTGGGGCTTTGCACAAATGCATGCAACTCTGCAACAGCCGTCCCATCTTCGAGGTGCATCGGATCCGCAGCTTCAGTTCGAAAAGGGCGATGCAGACGCAAGCACAGACGGGCCATGGCGCCCGCCTCCTTGCGGCGAGCATCCAAGCGCAAGAACGGTTTCTCCTTCACAATCGTGCTTTTGGTTCGCAAGTGCAACGACTTCCCACGTCGATCTATGCGACTAATGAACTGAAAAGGGGACATGTTCTCAAGAGATGCTGCGGAGACATCGACTTGCGCCTTCATGTTGAATCGATCCAAGTAGACAGCCACCTTGCTCTTCTTCACCACGTTCTCTTCGGCAGATGCTAGTTCAATGCTAGGCAAATCTTTCAAGGCGCTCGAATCGTCCTTGACATTCAGAGACGTCACATACCTGGACGACAGGACACGGGGCAAATCCATCAAAATATGCCATGCCTCCAAGGAACAAATTTCATCCGGAACGGCCGAGTGAATAAAAAGCTTTGACAAAAGCGATGCAACAGTCGTCTCACGATCACCCATGCGACATACGATGTCATCTATCAATCCGCTGATGCGACTTTGCGCACTATGGCCTCCGCCGATTTTGCCCATATACTTAGTCAAGTAATTCACAGCGGCTTGCACGGTCAGTACCACTTGATCATCTACGTTAGCCACCAAACCCATAGCTTTCAAGGGGTCGTGCGTGTTCAAGTGGTGGCAATTCCGACGCGTATACAACCGGAACAAACTCTTTCGCCGGCTATCTTCCAAAATGGCACCCATTCCTGGTAACATGCGAGGTTTCTCGTAGTCCTTGCCGCAAAAACTTTTGCAATGTTGTTTTTGCGCGCAGCTTTCTCGCTCCAGAGGCCTGCGCGCAATCTTTGAACCCAGTCCGGGTCTCAAGATTTTTACCCGTTCTGCTACAAGTTCGCGCTCACCGGCAACCACAGGCATGAACTCAAACTTCGCTTGCACAAATGCATGATCCAAGTCCTGCGACTGAAATGAAACATCGAACGACCCCGGCTGCAGTTCCACAGTGGCGAAGGCAACCCGTTCGGTAGCCTCTGTCCCAGCCCGTAACGGCGTAGGACTAGGCTTGTCCATGTGCCCAAACTGACACAAAGTCAAAATGCGATCGAAAAGCCACGCACGCACGCGTGCATCATCCGCTTGCATGCTTTCAGGACACCAGGTGCCACACCGGGTTTCCGGGCTTCCATCTTCTTCCCATGCATCTCGCCAGCCTGGGGACACACCTGGTGGCAAGGCTTCTTCCAGACGCATGTTCAAGTCACCAGCGAAAACACAAGCGTCTACGTTGCTTAATGCTTCTAGAGTACCCAGAACTTCCATTCCTCCTTATTTAATTTAAGGAGTTTTTTTTTAAAGGAATTCCACCTTAATTAAGGAGGATTTTTTCCTTAATTAAGGAATTCCACCTTAATTAAGGAGGAATTCTCCTTAATTAAGGTGTTTTTTTTTGAAAATTCCTCCTTAATCTTTTTTAAGGAGGATTTTTTTCACTGTTTTTAGATACATCTTTGACATCATCATTGCATCAAGACCAACCTTTGGAGGTTGCTTCAAGGAGATGCAAGATCTCCTTTTGGTGTTTTGATTTCCTGCATGTACTGTTTCTGCATCGCATCTGCAGTTGATTTCTCAAGATGAATAGAGCTAAGAACACTGCTTCTGTTCAAGACCTTTGCACATGTTTGAAAGCAGAGGTGGCTTGTTTGGATCCCAAGGAGTACTTGGATGTTGAAACTGATCAAGTTTGCAAGCATTATCGAAAATTTCTGGGCTTGATGTTCCAGAAAACAATTCGACCATCCAAAGACTGCTTGAAGGAAGCTGCCTTGAAAGTCAGCCCTCGCACTTTGAGTGACGAAGCGAAGAAGTGGTCTTCTGCAATTGTCGAATGTGTGCAACACATCAGAACAAAAACAAAATGGTCAATTTCAAGTAAGAAATATGAGCCTTGGATGGGTAAGCTTGTGAAGATCTATCTGGAGTGCTCAGAATTCCATGGGAACCGGCAGAAAGGCAAGTTTGTTCAGAAAGCCATTGCCAAGCGAAGGCTCATGAGACAAAGTTCCAAAGCGAGCTCCATCCCACAGTTGCCTGTGAATGAACCACTTTTGCAAAAACTTCCTCCAGGCCACAGCTCAGAAACATTGGATAGCCAAGAGCATCAATTGATAGAAGTGTCGAGTGAAGAGAGCCAAGCGAGTCCTAAGAAGCCTGTGAGTGTTGGAACCTGGATCGATTCTACTGCCATGGTGGTATGTCGCTTTGTGGATAGCAAGGTGGAGAAAGCTACTATGAGTGAAGGACCAAATGGCTTCGCCATTGCTGCTTTTGGTGAAAACAAATTTGAATCTGAAATTCCCAATGAATCTTTGAAGATCTATAGGCAATCTGCAGGTGGGAAAAAGCCTGCTGCAGTCTTGAAAAGGCCTGCTGCAGTCTTGAAAAGGCCTGCTGCAGTCTTGAAAGGCCTGCTGCAATCTTGAAAAAGCGTGCTGCATGTGAAGCAGTACTTGGCACTTCTGAAGAAGAGGATGTTGAAGCTCGGCCGGCTGTTGCAGTGGCTGATCCTGAACCTGCTGCTGTTGACTTGGCATCTCCTGAATATCGCTTGGAAGATTATCCTGCCAAAGGCAGTCGAAAGTATGGTGCTTTAGGTGTCAGACGAAATTTTGGAGACAAGAAACAAATCAAATCTTTCACTTTGAACAAAATTTCAAGAGAAGTTGGCTTGGATTGGGCCCAGAAATGCATTGCTGATTTGCACAATGGTGCTACTGAACAACCTGTGATTGAATTTTTGAATGAGGAAATTCGAAAGTGGAAGGTTGGACAGGATGTGGATTAGATTGGATGAAATTGCAAAAAAAATGGCTGCTGATTTCTGTTGCATGTTGCAAGGAGGTGTAAAATCTCCTGAGAGTTCTCAATAGGAAAATAGGAAATAGTCTTTCCACTTTTCTGTCTTAAGGAGGTGCAAGATCTCCTGACATTTGGAACTTGAGAGTTTACTGCCTGGGTGGATTTCAAAAATGGCTTATAGACTTTCATAGGATGTGGCTGTAATGTTTAATGTTGGGTTGGAATTCTGGATTTGAGAAGTTTTGTCTGGAATTTGGAATGTTGAAATTGTTTGGCATGGCAATTGCAGTGTTGAGAATGGATTTTGCAACTGAAGCTGCTTTGGCTTTCTAGCTCCTGTTTCAGTGCTCGATATTTTTTCTTGCTGTTGCTATGGGAGCTGGACAATCAAGTTCCTCTCGCAGGAGGCCTGGAGATGAGGAGATTGACCGTGTTTTGGAGCTGATCAGGCTACAAAACCAGGTGATCCAGGCATTGACACCTCATGTCAATGCCCAATCGCAACCTTTACCACCTCCAAATACACCTCCTCCAGCACCTATTCCAGGTGCCCCTCCAAGTTCTCATGACCCTCCAGGTGCTTCTCCAATGCCCCTTCCAATGCCCCCTCCAAGTACCCCAGCGCCTGCCACCTCGCCTTCTACAAGCTACTTGAGAACATTTCCTGGATGAAGGAATGATCTACACAGGCTGGAGTTTTCTGTGACTGTGGATTTGAAAGCATCTCATGTCAACCATGCACTGTGCAATATGTTCATCATCATGCCTCCTGATCAGGTCCTGCTGTAACCCCATATTCTCCTACATCACCTATTGATGCTGGAGAGCAAGCCGAAAAATCAAAAGAGGATGAGGATTCAAATGTAGATTGAGTCAATTGAGCTTCCCTGGAAAAATGTTTGGAGATTATGGGCGCAAGCGACTCTTTAAGGAGGTGCCAGATCTCCTTGATAAACTAAATTTAAATTTAAGTAAAACATGATATCTGTGATATGAGCATTTCTGCATGGCTGAAGCTGTCGAGTCATATTGATCAATGTAGTTGTGATGGACCTGTAGAATCATTTTTGAAGCCTTGATGGATGCACATGATCAGCTTTGGAATGATGATGAGAGCTGATGATCTGAACCTGAGGTATCACAATCATTGCACTAGTGTCCAATCCTGGAATCAAAAAGGAGGTGCAAGATCTCCTTGGCCGAAGCTGATGCCCATCCATTTCCTTTGTTTGAGTGGCTCTTGGCAACTCTGGATACAATTCACTCAGGTCATGCATGATGACTGTAAAGGTTTCAAATTGGAAAAATAAGGAGGTTAAAATTGGTTAAAATTAAAATTGCCAATTTTAATTTTAACCAGTTTATGTATTACTTTTAAAGGCAGGATAGGTTAAAATTAAAATTGGCAATTTTAATTTTAACCAATTTTAACCTCCAATAAAAATCACTTTGGATCCAAAATAGAAACCATCGGATTTGGAACTGGAGATTCATAGACATCACAACTTACTTCATCATTACACTTTTCAGTTTTCAGTGAAAGGTTCAATGGAACCTCCAAAGGAACTGCCTCCATGGAGGAAGCAGCCACTGGCCACCATTGAGAAGAACCCTGTGGACCCAATGGACAAGCAGATCTCAGGCCAGGCTTTGGATGACAAGGGGGTCAGTAAGCCTTTGAAGGAGTTTCAGAATGTGTGCAACAGTCTGAATTCCTGCAAGAATGCCTGGGAGAAGGAGCTTGCCAAGGCCCAGGACCTGGCCTGTCGTTTGGAAATCAAAGGTGACCCAAGCTTCCATGCCAAAGGCAAAGGTCTTCAGACTTGGTGTCAAGAGCAGTTGAAAGCCATTGCCAACCTTCGATCCTATGTCGCAGCCAGTGAAGATCTTGCTCCTGAGGACACTTCTCCTGAAAGCCTTTCGAAATCATTGCCTGCTGCCAAAGCATGGCTTGCTTCCAGCCAAGAGAAGCTGCAAGAAGCAAAAGCCAAGGTGAAAACTCACCAGGCATTGCTGTAGGAGCTGTTTGGCCCTTAGATTTTGGAAAGCGCATTTGGTGCAGTTGTCAGTTTTGGAATGTGGAAATGCAGATTAAAATATCGCAGGGATCTGCTTGGAAGATGCGCAGCTGGTAACTGTCGCTGGAAAAAGAGCCTGCTTCTAAGCTGGTGTACAAGACTCAAGGAGGTGTAAGATCTCCTTTACTGTTTCCCTGTTTCAAAGCATTGGCCAAATTTAGCATTAACTAAATACAATGTGTAACTTCTTGTCTTCTGAGATCTTATGAACTTTTATGTTGACATGTTTTTCCAGCTCAAGCCATGTTTCACAAGAGAAAGGTAGATTTGTCTACCCTTAGGGAACCTGACCAGAAGAGGTTTCGACACAATGTGTCCAATTTGTTTTTGACCAAGACTGTCTCTGCTAGAAGAGCCAATGAGCTCATGAAAGATGCACAAATAGCTGGAGCCGCTGGTGTGAAAGATTTGGTCAAAGGTGCAGAGAAATCTGGCAGTGGTGAGAAGCAAGCCAATTGGGAAAAGAATTTGGCAAGGGATATGAAAAGAAAAATGTTGAAGAACTGCCTGTGGTTCAATGAATACATTGCATTGATCCCTTGCTACAATCCTGAAACACAAGCAGAAGAGATGAAGAAGATACCTTTTCTTTTGCCACATGAGATTCATTTTGTCTTCTCGAAGCGCTCTGAGAAGAAAGACTTGCTGCAGACTGGTGGCATGTGTGAACTCAGCAAAAAAACATTTGGCGAACATGCAAATGCAGTTCCAAGTTCGAGAAGCCATAGGACTTGGCCTTTGGATCGATGGCACACCTTACAATTATGACAGAAGTCAAACTTTGGAATGCATCTCATTGAATTTTCCTGGCTTACTTCCACCTAATGGTACTTTGCGAATCCCTTTGTGCTGTATTCCAAAGCACTGGTGCATCAAGGGAGTAACTTTGTCGAAGATGTTAGGAATTTTGTCTTGGTCTTTTATTCACTTAGCCAATTGCACTTGGCCTTCAGCAAGGCATGATGGCAGCTTTTGGCACCCAGGCGACAAAAAACGAAGCACATTCAATGGCAAGGCATTGCCTTTCACTGCTTTTTTACTTGAAGTGAGAGGTGATTGGGCTATGAGAAAAGAAGTTTTCCAATTTCCTGGATGGCGAGACAAACAAGGATGCTGCCATTTGTGCTTGTGCAAACCAATTGAAATTCGAAACTTTGAAAGCTGCAAGGCATTTGATCCTTTGGACCATTTCACTTTGTTGCAATCCATTTCCAATTCTGGCATTGACATCAATGAATTGTTTCAAACACCAGGACTGACAAGCAAACAATTTCTTTTGGACTGGCTTCACATTGTGGACTTGGGCGTGGCAGCAGATTTTATGGGCAATGTTTTTCACCATTTAATTGCCTCTGGAAATCACTTGCCTGGCAACAATGTCAAAGAAAGGGTGAAAAGCTTGTTCCACAGAATTCAAAGCTACTACAAGACTGAAGGTGTGGAAAACAGGCTTCCTACTTTGACAGTCCTCATGATCAGAAAGAAAGCCAGTTCAAGTCCAAAACTTCGAGCCAAAGCTGCAGAAGCTCGAGGGTTGATTACTCTTGCAAAACAAATCTGCGATGAATTTTTGGCTGATGACAATGTGTTTGAATATACAATCAAGATGGCTGCCACAGAACTGTGGCAATGTTATTCTTTCTTGTCCAAGAATCTATGGAATCACCAGTCAATGCTGCTGCCTGGCAGAAAGTTTTTGCTGTTGTGCAAGAGCTTGGAAAACGAGACTGACCATACTTGGAAGATCAAACCAAAGCACCACAGCTTCTTAGATTTATTGCTCCAGAACTCTTGTCCATCAGACAGTTGGACATATCGAGACGAAGACTTTGGTGGCTTCCTAGCTCACTTAGGAGCTGTGAAAGGTGGAAGCCACAACCCTTATTCCATAGGCATGAGTGTTCTGCAAAGTTTTCGAGCACAAGTGATTCCAGAGCTGAAGTGAAAAGTTTTGCTGCCAGGATCTGGGATAAGGAGGTTTCAAGTCTCCTGCTGAAGGAGGTGCAAGATCTCCTTGCAATTGAAAATTTAAGGGGGAATTTTAAGGAGGAATTTTTCAAAAATTCCACCTTAATTTAAGGAGGAATTTTAAGGAGGAATTCCTTAAATAAGGAGGAATTCCTTAAATAAGGAGGAATGGAAGTTCTGGGTAGCCAAAACAGATTGAAGTTCCGAAGCCCTTTGCTCTACCATGCTCGAACCCGACGTGAAATGCGCCGTGGCAACCAACAGCATTGACCCATTGTCACGGAGAGCGACATACACCTGTAAAAGCTTTCTGTTGGAAGGAGATGGTAAAGGCGAAATCGTGACTCTGCGAGACTGTAAAACGTCAAGCTTCAACAGAACACACACATCAAACCCTTCCTCCGGCGTTTGGCCACGCAACAGCGGCGACACCGCTTCGTAACCGTTTTGTTGTCCCAACAAGCAAAGATCTTCCAAGCACTCAGCGGTGACTTCCTGCAAGAACAGAACATCGCACTTGTCCAAGAGATCCTCAAGCCAAGTACCCGGCGACAGCAAGTGCATGTTCAGTGTTCCAACACGCAGTGGACACTGCTGCATCCGCGCCGTGACAACCTCTGCCTCTGGCTCGGCGCCTTCTTCTTCCTCGGGCTGTGTGTCCACATTCGCTTCAACATGAACAGGCGGAATTTCAAAACCTGCACCACCGTGCCGATCATGCCGTCAGCCTGCGATACCATTTCCGACGAGCACGGCGAACCAACCTGCAGTTGTTGGTCATTAGCAAAGCTTTTTGCGCAACAGAAATTCGACACGGGTGCCAAGTTGGATCTTGGAGAGAAACATCCAAACTACGCAATAAACTGCGATCTGTTTCTGTCAAAGCTTGTGTCACACGAGCACCTTGTGACAATACATACACCATTGTAGTTGCTGTGGGGTAAACACGTTGAAAATCGACGTCCTCTGCCACAGCATGCTGCCCAAACACATCTGCAGCTGCACCGAGATCTAAACCAGCACCAGGGGCCTTACGGCGAACGCACTTTTCGTCCAACGCATTCTCCATATCCTCGGAGCCATCAGATTCTGAGTCTGTGTGCAAAGGTGACCCTACACGAGCAGATCTGGCAGCGCAATTGTCCACCTCATGAAAGGTCCACTTCTCTGCTTTGCTGAGGCTCCAATCCGTCAAGTACTCTTCATGCATCTCTGCAAACTGCGCCGCTATCTCGGCACTCTTCTCGTCCGGTTGCTGCATGCCTGCTGCGGTTGGATCGACACGGGGCATGCAAGAGCCAAAATTGATCGAATGCAAATGCATAATGCCACCTGCGCCCCATTCGAACACACCCTGTCCATCCTCATATCTCAACACATGCTTGTAAAAGAGCTCCATTTTGTACGCAGTGAACCAGGCGACCACACCGGGGTAACGCAGGACTCGCCGGCGTTCAGACGACAACTGCCGTTCTGCTGGTTCCAAGGGATCGGCTCTGTTGTTCCGCTGCTGCAGGACAGCTGCTTCATACCGCTCTAAGCATGTGGCTAAATCATCCCAATGGTAAATGGCGGTTGTCAAAGTGCTAAAGTGACATGGGATTTCACCGCCACCCTGCACACACAAGCTACGCTGTTGCACCTCCAACAGCAAATCTTGAATAGTTTTAGGCCCTGAGCGGCCCCTGGAGCACGCAAAGCCACTTTCTTCCTCCGCAGCTGGGCTGACTTCAATTTCCTGCTGCATCGGTTCTGCCGCGTGGTCCGCAACGACGCGCGCGACATCAGGCTGGGGCCCTTCATCCATCTCGCGGTCCACAACGACACACGAGACAGAAGGCTTAGCTTGGGCTTCAATGGTTTCTGGCGACAAGACCTTCTCCACCGCAGCTTTTGCAACGGAGCACACGGCTCGCACTTCTGCAGCAGAAGTAGCAAAACCTTGCTGCTCAAGCATGTTTCCAGCAGATTCCGCTTCGCGCCAAGCTTGCAACAAAGCGTGAGCCTGATCTTGCAACGTCTCTTGTTCAATCTGCTCCACCATGGCCTCTAAGTCACTGCGTTCTCGCAACTTCTCCTGCGCTGAACCGGCCATGGAGTGTTCGAAAGCTGACACAATCTTGGTGAACTGAGCTTTACCCATGTTGAAAAGTTCCTCTGTAGTGTACGCAACGTTGCTGCTGGCCCCCTGCTGGTGCTTCATAAAATATCCCCGGGCACGCAAAGCCTTGTTGCGCAAAGCGGTGTTCAGAGCAAAAAAATAGAACCGTGGGTGGGCTTGAAATCGACCATCCGAACGCAAAAGCAAATGCTTCAGCCACTCCCAGAAGGACAACGGCTGTTGGTTTTCCTCTTGGCGCTGCTGCAAGTGCGCCCAAAAATCTCCTTGTCCAAGTGGAAACAATTTCACAAAACCAGCAACAATGTAATAAGGTTGATCTTCCCTAACTAGTTGGTTTCTGGATGCTACGGTTGGGGGATCCAGAATAGGCACACCTTGCACCCGCGCTGCTCCAAAACGACGAATTGTAGATTTGTTGCTGGCGCTTTCGTTGGCTTTACAGATCGTCTCCCATAAGTCATCCTTCAATTCTGCTTCAGTCTGCTGGCCAGCTACATCTTCAGGCGACCACAAGCCATCCGACACCAAAGGCTCTTCCCAGGAAGCTAACTCCTGCACTGCCGTCAGTTCATCGTGCAAAATGTTTTCTACGTCTTGCACATTTTTATCCGAAAACTGCAGAGACAAGTATTGAGCCAGCGTTGTAAACATCAAGTCTGAAGGGCCGCCCACAACATCCGGGGCCTTGGCATCCATAGCAGCACGCAAATTCTTCCACAGAACATCCACCCTCTCCGCCGGATCCTGCACATCTTCGGGCTCATGCAAAAGGCGTACCTGGGCTGCCATCTGCAACTCCAGCGAGCACGACATCCACAAAGCGAACAGCTTGCGCTCCACGCGCTCCCATGGTCTTTGCTCGACGACATGAACTTGCAGACCATGGGGTTCCTCGCCTTCCTCAGTGTCTGCATACTGGTCGAGGTTTCCCCGCTTCACCAAGTCGACGTAGCCGCCAGGTGTCAGTGCTCCGGGCTGGAGAGCCAAAGAACCATCCTCCTCCAACGTGCGACAAAGGCGATCAAGAGCACGTTGCAAACGTCGCCTTGACACAAGGAAAAGTCGCTGCTTGCGGTTTGGATCCTTGGGGCACCGCCGTATCAGAAGCATCTTCATGTCACCCACAGCTGCAGGGATGTCACGAACATACTGTGGGCCATTTTGGAACAGGTTACCCACGTGACCGCGGAGCTCACATTGTCCTGTTGCGTGCAGCGTGAAGATGCGGACAATATGCTGGATTGGCGACAAGATCTCCTCTTCAAAGAAGCTCAAAGCGTCGGTTTCTGGCAACGTTGGCCCAGGATCTGCGAAGTTAGCACCTGTCAAGCGGAAAGGCTCCTTGGGATAGCCCTCCGCAGCGCGTCTTTTAGCTTCTAGCAGACAATTTTGACAGATCGGTCGCGCTGGGTCTAGCCACTGGTTCTCAGGCGCACGCAAGAAATTGGTCTTCTTATAGGTTTCGGTTTCAAAACCACCAGGCAAGTCTGACCGTTTTCTATCACTGCCAAACCATCCTTCGTGGCAATAGTCACAGTCTTGAAATTTTAAGGAAACCATAAACTCATCCACCTCATGAACACGGTGCAAGAACGGCATGATCCTTGCCTCTGCATCCATACTGTTGCCAAACAGCTGACGCAAACTTTTCGGCAGTCTTGCGCGTGGAAGAGCGTCGCCCAAGACAGTCTCTGCATCGTGTAGTTTGGCCTGGTAACTACTTTTCACGGGCACCGAGCAGCTTTTCAACAACAGGTCATCCAGTTTGATGCGAAGTCGCTGTTGCTCCGAATCTTCCAGTTTGGGAAACACACGGCTGACAAAATCGTAACAAAATCTAACCTCAGAATCAGATTTCTTCGCGTGCCCGGTAAACAGACCATAAACACTTGCAGCCCCAAAGCCGCGAAAATCTGCGCCTCTTTGTGCAAGTATGTTTTCAAATTTGTCCAACATCCTGACAACCGCGGGCCGCAACGCCGCACGATCGTCTTGCGCATGAGGCCAAAGAATTCCTGCTTTCAAATCCTCCACTTGTTCCTTTTGCTCGGCACTCAATTTTTCTGCGTTGCGCCGCCAAAAGTTTTGACAAAATTTCAACTCCGTATCTTGTTTGCAAATATGGGACGAAAAGATGCCTTTCAGGTCACATTTGCGCAAGGCAGACAGCTCCTGTGCTCGAGCATGCAAAGTTGCAAGGAAGCGCCGAAAGCCATCATCAACATGCTCATGGCAACAAATCTTGGCAGACCAGTCCTCAAGAACCTTGCGCTGCTCATCCGTCAACATATATTTCCGCCGACGGAAAAAGTTCCGTCCAAAACCAAGATCATTGTCTGCATTGCTGACACGTGTCTGGAAACATGCTTCGAGACTTGTTTTTCGCATTTGTCGCAAGTCATCTTCACGGTTTTCCAGTATAGTAAGCAAACGCGTGAAATCTGCATCGATGGCAGGACATAACCCCGCACCATCGGCACAAATGATCTCCTCCCATTCATCCACAACCTTTTGCTGTTCATCTGTCATATTTGTTTTTTTGCGCTGGAACAAATTTCGGCAAAACTTTAAGTCCTTGTCTGTATTGCTCAGGCTGCTGTTGAAACATGCTTCGAGACTTGTTTTTCGCATTTGTCGCAAGTCATCTTGACGGTTTTCCAGTATAGTAAGCAAGCGTGCGAAATCTGCAAACCCATCGGCACAAATGATCTCCTCCCATTCATCCACAACCTTTTGCTGTTCATCTGTCATACTTGCTTTTTTGCGCTTGAAGAAATTTTGGCAAAACTTTAAGTCCTTGTCTGTATTGCTCAGGCTGCTGTTGAAACATGCTTCGAGACTTGTTTTTTGCATTTGTCGCAAGTCATCTTGACGGTTTTCAAGTATAGTAAGCAAGCGTGCGAAATCTGCATCGATGGCAGGACATAACCCCGCACCATCGGCACAAATGATCTCCTCCCATTCATCCACAACCTTTTGCTGTTCATCTGTCATACTGTTTTTTTGCGTTTGAAGAAATTTTGGCAAAACTTTAAGTCCTTGTCTGTCTTGCTCAGGTTGCTGTTAAAGCATGCTTGGAGACTTGTTTTTTGCATTTCTCGCAAGTCATCTTGACGGTTTTCCAGTATTGTAAGCAAACGTGCGAAATCAATGTCCTCCGCCTCACTGCAAAGCCTTCGTTCCCAATCCATTAGAGTCGCTTTTTGGTCAGCCGTTACTTGCTTCTCAATCTTGTTGTAAATTCTGTAATACTTGGCTCGCTCTTCATTTGCTTCGTATCCTCTGGTGCCTGTCCCTGTCCGCAAGCATGCTTTCAAATCCGTGGCGCGCAAAGCCTTCAACACAAGCTCTTCTTTCTGCAAGAAACAAAGAAGGTCTTCGAACAGCGACGATTCCATGGCGCTAGCCTACGCGGACCACAGCGTCGCACGTACCCACGCTTCCGCGGACCAGAACGTCGCACGTACGCGTTGCGAGTCTACGCAGTTGCAAGGTTGTATCGTGTACATGCGTGATGTTTGTTGACACTTGTTCACGTAAGACGTTATATATGATGGCTATGTTGCATGCTTGCTATATATGATCGTGTTCTCACCGAATCGATTTATTCGCATGCATGACCCAAACAACGGCGGCGGGAACATGCACAATTCGCACACAGCCTGGCAGACCTGAAACTACACATGCACTGCCTCAGGCTATACAAAACGAGCTTTCAAACCGGATCTCGATGCCAAAACGCAAAAATTGCATTTGCCAAGCTTTGTTGTTTGCAAGCAGCCAAAATCTGAAAAAAATCGCACTTCACACTTCAGACTCCACACTTCACACTTCTCATTTCTCACTGCTTCCTTCACACTCCAAACCTCACACTTCACACTTCACACTTCACACTACGCTCTTCGCACTCCAAACTTAAACTTCACACTCCACACTTCTCACTTCTCACTTCCCACTGCTTCATTCACACTGCACACTTCACACTGCACTCTCCACGCCCCACACTTCACACTGCTCTAAACCTACGTGCAACAAAAAAACACTAGTGCCAAAATGGAGAAAATCTGCTAACAAATCCATGTCGCAGCCTTCATGCAGCCAGTCCAAGACGATTTACGAGATCCAGCTGCAAAAGACATTACGCATGCAGCCAAAGCAAGAAGCAACCTTGACGCAGCCATTCCAATGCGATCTGCGGAGACTGAGTTGCAAAACACAAGAGAACTACGCGCAATGGCGTCGGAAATTGTAGCTCCAAAACCGGATCTCGACGCCAGAGCGAAAAAAAGACGATTTTGAAGCACTTTTTAAAAGGATTTTTAGAAGGAAAATCATTAGCGCCAAAATGGAGAAAATCTGCTAACAAATCACTGTCGCAGCCTTCATGCAGCCACTCCAATACGATTTACGAGATCCAGCTGCAAGAGACATTACGCATGCAGCCAAAGCAAGAAGCAACCTTGACGCAGCCATTCCAATGCGATCTGCGGAGACTGAGTTGCAAAACACAATAGAACTACACGCAATGGCGTCGGAAATTGCAGCTCCAAAACCGGATCTCGACGCCAGAGCGAAAAAAAGACGATTTTGAAGCACTTTTTAAAAGGATTTTTAGAAGGAAAATCACTAGCACCAAAATGGAGAAAATCTGCTGACAAATCACTTCCGCCGCAAAGGTAGATCATCGAGGTTCGGGGACGGACTTTGTATGGAAAAACATAGGTTTCGTGCATCTGCTATCTCTCAAAGATGCATTTCGTGCGAGACTTCCTCCAAAACTCCATCGGCAACTCATCCACCAGCACCACTTGCAACCCCATTTACAATGCGGGAACGATCCTACAGTCCACACATGCACGAAAAACAGTTGAAACCCCATTTACAATGCGGAACCGATCCGAGACCGATCCGAGAATATCCGAACATGATCCGACCACACACGAGACCGTCTCGCACCCGTCGCACCGCAGAGGTAGATCATCGACGTTCGGGGACGGACTTTGTATGGAAAAACATAGGGTTTCGTGCATCTGCTATCTCTCAAAGACGCATTTCGTGCGAGACTTCCTCCAAAACTCCATCGGCAACTCATCCACCAGCACCACTTGCAACCCCATTTATTATGCGGGAACGATCCTACAGTTGCAAATCACAATGGAATTCTGTCGACCACACATGCACGAAAAACAGTTGAAACCCCATTTACAATGCGGAACCGATCCGAGACCGATCCGAGACCATCCGAGCATGATCCAACCACACACGAGACCGTCTCGCACCCGTCGCACCGCAGAGGTAGATCATCGACGTTCGGGGACGGACTTTGTATGGAAAAACATAGGGTTTCGTGCATCTGCATCCCCCTGCACATTTACCAGGCTAACCCAAGGCAACCATTTTGTAAGGGACCCAGGAGTTAACCTTACAAACATCCATGGTTAGGGGTTTACAAAATGGGTTGGGCAGGAGGCTTGGTGTGATTCCCCAGGAAACACCGGTGAACCCAAAAAAAAACAAAAATTGGCGCCTTACAAAATGGTTGCCCCAAGTTAATTTCGAGGCCCCAAACCCCATCATCTTATAAGCTTGTGTCTTAAAAAATGGTTTGTTTGGATCCATGTCTTACTTGTACATGTCCAACTTTCCCCAGGAAACCCCACAATCTTTTTGCCCAGTCCCCGAAGCTTCGGCAGCAAAAAACACGCTTTTTACAAAATGGCATGGTTGACCAGAAAAATGTCCTTACAAAATGCCTCCTTTTCTTAGAAAAATGCCCCTGGAATGGAACATGGGTCAAGCCATTTCATAGTGGAAATGTACACAGGGATGCATCTGCTATCTCTCAAAGACGCATTTCGTGCGAGACTTCCTCCAAAACTCCATCGGCAACTCATCCACCAGCACCACTTGCAACCCCATTTACAATGCGGGAACGATCCTACAGTTGCAAATCACAATGGAGTTCTGTCGACCACACATGCACGAAAAACAGTTGAACCCCATTTACAATGCGGAACCGATCCGAGACCGATCCGAGAATATCAGAGCATGATCCGACCACACACGAGACCGTCTCGCACCCGTCGCACCGCAGAGGTAGATCATCGACGTTCGGGGACGGACTTTGTATGGAAAAACATAGGGTTTCGTGCATCTGCTATCTCTCAAAGACGCATTTCGTGCGAGACTTCCTCCAAAACTCCATCGGCAACTCATCCACCAGCACCACTTGCAATCCCATTTACATTCAGGGAACAATTTCTTTGCTAACTCTTTCTGTGACTAACTCTTTCCCTCACTAACTCTTTCTTTGACTAACTCTTTCCCTGACTAACTGTTTCTTTGCTAACTCTTTCTTTGACTACCTCTTTCTTGGACTAACTCTTCCCTGGAAGAAACTGGGTATGGACAAGAAAACAAAAGACAAAAAATTTACTTAAAAAAAGAAAAAAAAACAACCAAAACATAAATAAAAAAAAAAAAAAAAAAAAAAAAAAAAAAGAAAAAAAAAAAAAAACTCTTCTTTGACTAACTCTTTCTTTGACTAACTCTTTCCCTGACTAACTGTTTCTTTGCTACCTCTTTCTTTGACTAACTCTTTCCCTCACTAACTCTTTCTTTGACTAACTCTTTCTTTGACTAACTCTTTCCCTGACGAACTCTTTCTTTGCTAACTCTTTCTGTGACTAACTCTTTCCCTCACTAACTCTTTCTTTGACTAACTCTTTCCCTGACTAACTGTTTCTTTGCCTAACTCTTTCTTTGACTAACTCTTTCCCTGACGAACTCTTTCTTTGCTAACTCTTTCTTTGACTAACTCTTTCCCTGACTAACTGTTTCTTTGCTAACTCTTTCTTTGACTACCTCATATATCCTGACTAACTCTTTCTTTGACTAACTCTTTCCCTCACTAACTCTTTCTTTGACTAACTCTTTCCCTCACTAACTCTTTCTTTGACTAACTCTTTCCCTGACTAACTGTTTCTTTGACTAACTCTTTCTTTGACTAACTCTTTCCCTCACTAACTCTTTCTTTGACTAACTCTTTCCCTGCCTAACTCTTTCTTTGACTAACTCTTTCCCTGACTAACTGTTTCTTTGCTAACTCTTTCTTTGACTAACTCTTTCCCTGACTAACTGTTTCTTTGCTAACTCTTTCTTTGACTAACTCTTTCCCTCACTAACTCTTTCTTTGACTAACTCTTTCCCTGACTAACTGTTTCTTTGCTAACTCTTTCTTTGACTAACTCTTTCCCTCACTAACTCTTTCCCTGACTAACTCTTTCCATGATAAGTTTCTTGCAAAACTCTTTCTTTGACTAACTCTTTCCCTGACTAACTGTTTCTTTGCTAACTCTTTCTTTGACTAACTCTTTCCCTCACTAACTCTTTCCCTGACTAACTCTTTCCCTCACTAACTCTTTCTTTGACTAACTCTTTCCCTGACTAACTGTTTCTTTGACTAACTCTTTCTTTGACTAACTCTTTCCCTCACTAACTGTTTCTTTGACTAACTCTTTCCCTGACATTCTAAAAGTCCGTAACACGGAAGTTTCTCCCCCTAAACTTCCTTTGATAAAGGTGAATAATAAGGCCCAACTGCTTGTTCTTGTTCTTGTTCTTGTCGTTGTCGTTGTTGTTCTTCTTCTTCTTCTTGTTTGTTGTTGTTGTTGTTCTTGTTGTTCTTGTTGTTGTTGTTGTTGTTGTTCTTGTTCTTGTTGTTGTTGTTGTTCATGCTCTTGTTGTTGTTGTTGTTGTTCTTGTTGTTGTTCTTGTTGTTGTTGTTGTTCTTCTTCTTCTTTTTCTTCTTGTTGTTGTTATTGTTGTTCTTGTTGTTGTTGTTGTTGTTGTTGTTGTTCCCGTTCCTGGGCGTGATTGAAAATGCTGTGTTTTTCCAGTTTCTTTCCCGGGCGCGATTGAAAATGCCGTGTTTTTCCAGTTCCCTTTCCCGGGTGTGATCGAAAATGCTGTGTTTTTCCAATTCCTTTTCTTCAGCGTGTACGAAGTGCTGTGTTTTTCCAGTTCCCTTTCTCTTTCCCAGTTCCCTTCCAGTTCCCTTCCAGTTCCCTTCCCAGTTCCCTTCCCAGTTCCCTTCGCGGATTCCCTTCGCGGATTCCCTTTGTTTTTCCAAGGAAAGTGCGTTGCAGACTTTTTTCTTTTAAAAAAGAAAACATTTTTGTTTTTTCTTTAAAAAAGTCTGCAACGCACTTTCCTTGGAAAAACAAAGGGAATCCGCGAAGGAAATCCGCGAAGGGAATCCGCGAAGGGAACTGGGAAGGGAACTGGAAGGGAACTGGGAAAGAGAAAGGGAACTGGAAAAACACAGCACTTCGTACACGCTGAAGAAAAGGAATTGGAAAAACAGCATTTTCGATCACACCCGGGAAAGGGAACTGGAAAAACACGGCATTTTCAATCGCGCCCGGGAAAGGGAACTGGAAAAACACAGCATTTTCCATCACGCCCAGGAAAGGGAAGAACAACAACAACAACAAGAAGAACAAAGAAGAAGAATAACAACAACAACAACAACAAGAACAAGAACAAAAACAAGTAGGTAGGACAAACACAGATGTGAAACAGAAAAACGCACTTGTGCAATATCTTTCAGTACATCATCATTAAAATCATCCAAAAGTCAGCTTCGTCAAAATCTTCATCATGAGCCTTAGTTGGCCAATTCAAAATGTTCAATGCACGTCTGTCACCTAATTCATATCTTCGTACAATATGTGCTAATGTTGAACAAAAAGTGAAGCTTACCATTCGCTATAGACTCCTGCTGACCACCACCACCCGTACCGTAGATGGACGAATTATTCAAACCCTTATACATAGAGCAACCCCCCTCACCCCAAATATCAATGTTATTTTCTTGTTTGGTTCGTTCCTTCGAATGGACGAAATAAATCAAACCCCCAGAGCAGGAACAGCGCTACGAAACCATAACATTGAAATTCGGTAGGGGGTGGCCTATAACTCATGGATAGGGGTTTGAATAATTTGTCCATCTACTGTCTTAAGCGTTTATTTTTCCTCATCTTTTCGCATTTTTTCGCATACGATCCCAAGAACTCAAACATTGCTTTAACAAGTGTCATCACGTGTCACCACTTGTCCGAAAAAGCACAACGAGTAACAACACTATAAAGGTGAATAATAAGGCCCAACTGCTTGTTCTTGTTGTTGTCGTTGTCGTTGTTGTTGTTCTTCTTCTTCTTCTTGTTTGTTGTTGTTGTTGTTGTTCTTGTTGTTCTTGTTCTTGTTCTTGTTGTTGTTGTTGTTCTTCTTCTTCTTCTTTTTCTTCTTGTTGTTGTTATTGTTGTTCTTGTTGTTCTTCTTGTTGTTGTTGTTGTTGTTCCCTTTCCTGGGCGTGATTGAAAATGCTGTGTTTTTCCAGTTTCTTTCCCGGGCGCGATTGAAAATGCCGTGTTTTTCCAGTTCCCTTTCCCGGGTGTGATCGAAAATGCTGTGTTTTTCCAATTCCTTTTCTTCAGCGTGTACGAAGTGCTGTGTTTTTCCAGTGCCCTTTCTCTTTCCCAGTTCCCTTCCAGTTCCCTTCCAGTTCCCTTCCCAGTTCCCTTCGCGGATTCCCTATGTTTTGCAAGGAAAGTGCGTTGCAGACTTTTTTCTTTTAAAAAAGAAAACATTTTTGTTTTTTCTTTAAAAAAAGTCTGCCACGCACTTTCCTTGGAAACACATAGGGAATCCGCGAAGGGAACTGGGAAGGGAACTGGAAGGGAACTGGAATGGGAACTGGAAGGGAACTGGGAAAGAGAAAGGGAACTGGAAAAACACAGCACTTCGTACACGCTGAAGAAAAGGAATTGGAAAAACACAGCATTTTCGATCACACCCGGGAAAGGGAACTGGAAAAACACGGCATTTTCAATCGCGCCCGGGAAAGAAACTGGAAAAACACAGCATTTTCAATCACGCCCAGGAAAGGGAAGAAGAACAACAACAACAACAAGAAGAAAAAGAAGAAGAAGAACAACAACAACAACAAGAACAAGAACAAAAACAAGTAGGTAGGACAAACACAGATGTGAAACAGAAAAACGCACTTGCGCAATATCTTTCAGTACATCATCATTAAAATCATCCAAAAGTCAGCTTCGTCAAAATCTTCATCATGAGCCTTAGTTGGGCAATTCAAAATGTTCAATGCACGTCCGTCACCTAATTCATATCTTCGTACAATATGTGCTAATGTTGAACAAAAAGTGAAGCTTAACATTCGCTATAGACTCCTGCTGACCACCACCACCCGTACCGTAGATGAACGAATTATTCAAACCCTTATACATAGAGCAACCCCCCTCACCCCAAATATCAATGTTATTTTCTTGTTTGGTGCGTTCCTTCGAATAGACGAAATAAATCAAACCCCCAGAGCAGGAACAGCGCTACGAAACCATAACATTGAAATTCGGGGGAGGTAGGGGGTGGCCTATAACTCATGGATAGGGGTTTGAATAATTTGTCCATCTACTGTCTTAAGCGTTTATTTTTCCTCATCTTTTCGCATTTTTTCGCATACGATCCCAAGAACTCAAACATTGCTTTAACAAGTGTCATCACGTGTCACCACTTGTCCGAAAAAGCACGCCCAGTAACAACACTATTAAGGTGAATAATAAGGCCCAACTGCTTGTTCTTGTTCTTGTTCTTGTCGTTGTCGTTGTCGTTGTTGTTGTTCTTCTTCTTCTTGTTTGTTGTTGTTGTTCTTGTTGTTCTTGTTGTTCTTCTTCTTGTTGTTGTTGTTGTTCTTGTTCTTGTTGTTGTTGTTGTTGTTGTTGTTATTGTTGTTCATCTTCTTGTTGTTGTTGTTGTTGTTCTTCTTCTTCTTCTTTTTCTTCTTGTTGTTGTTGTTGTTGTTATTGTTGTTGTTGTTGTTCTTCTTCTTCTTCCCTTTCCTGGGCGTGATTGAAAATGCTGTGTTTTTCCAGTTCCCTTTCCCGGGCGCGATTGAAAATGCCGTGTTTTTCCAGTTCCCTTTCCCGGGTGTGATCGAAGATGCTGTGTTTTTCCAATTCCTTTTCTTCAGCGTGTACGAAGTGCTGTGTTTTTCCAGTTCCCTTTCTCTTTCCCAGTTCCCTTCCAGTTCCCTTCCCAGTTCCCTTCGCGGATTCCCTATGTTTTCCAAGGAAAGTGCGTTGCAGACTTTTTTCTTTTAAAAAAGAAAACATTTTTGTTTTTTCTTTAAAAAAAGTCTGCAACGCACTTTCCTTGGAAAAACATAGGGAATCCGCGAAGGGAACTGGGAAGGGAACTGGGAAGGGAACTGGAAGGGAACTGGGAAAGAGAAAGGGAACTGGAAAAACACAGCACTTCGTACAAAACACAGCATTTTCGATCACACCCGGGAAAGGGAACTGGAAAAACACGGCATTTTCAATCGCGCCCGGGAAAGGGAACTGGAAAAACACAGCATTTTCAATCACGCCCAGGAAAGGGAACAACAACAACAACAAGAAGAAGAAGAAGAAAAAGAAGAAGAAGATGAACAACAACAACAAAAACAAAAACAACAACAAGAACAAGAACAAACACAAGTAGGTAGGACAACTACAGATGTGAAACAGAAAAACGCACTTGCGCAATATCTTTCAGTACATCATCATTAAAATCATCCAAAAGTCAGCTTCGTCAAAATCTTCATCATGAGCCTTAGTTGGCCAATTCAAAATGTTCAATGCACGTCTGTCACCTAATTCATATCTTCGTACAATATGTGCTAATGTCGAAAAAAAGTGAAGTTTACCATTCGCTATAGACTCCTGCTGACCACCACCACCCGTACCGTAGATGGACGAATTATTCAAACCCTTATACATAGAGCAACCCCCCTCACCCCAAATATCAATGTTATTTTCTTGTTTGGTTCGTTCCTTCGAATATCCCACACCCTTAAGGGGGGGGGGGGGGGGGGGGGGTAAAAACTGAAATATTTCACTTTAGGGGGGTGTCTCCCCCCCCCCACACCTAGAAATATTTCACCTCCCTAAAGTGAAATATTTCAGCTCAAAAATTCTGGTCTATAATGGTCTCTGGGCGTAGTTGAATTCAAGGCTGAACGTCATGTTCTGAAGGCTATTTGGCAAGTTCACTCTCTTATACAATACTCACAAGCCTGTCTGTAAGTATGTTTGTGTCCCCCCCCCCCAAAAAAAAAATATATATATATATGGCATCCGGAGGAACCCCCCCCCACGTTTTTTAGAAGCCCAAAAAAATACGTGGGGGGGGGTATATTTCACGTGGTCAGGTGAAATATTTCTCAGAAATTTCTTGCCTTACGCCCCCCCAAATATTCCAGGGTTAAAGGGGGGGATCTTCGAATGGACGAAATAAATCAAACCCCCAGAGCAGGAACAGCGCTACGAAACCATAACATTGAAATTCGGGGGAGGTAGGGGGTGGCCTATAACTCATGGATAGGGGTTTGAATAATTTGTCCATCTACTGTAGGTAGGATAGGTAGGTAGGTAGGTAGATAGATAGATAGATAAATAGATAGACAGATAGATAGATAGATAGATAGGTAGATAGATAGGTAGATAGATACTAGCGAAGGGTTTAAGTCACATCAGTTGGGCAGAAGTCACATCAACCCCATGTAACAGCGAGTTGGAAGAAAGTCACATCAACTGGGCAAAAGTCACATCAAAATATCAAAATCCCAATGGCACACCGACTTTCAAGGAATGTTGTTGTATCTCCAAAAATGAAGAAAACATTGCGCACACTGAGGTATTCACATATGTTTAGACTATGTTTTCAAAGGATATATATAGGAATCACCATGGCACACGGCCTCCCAGATCTTTAACTTTGTTTCCTAACAAACATAGATTTCCATGTAATAGCTATGGGCAACATCATCATATCAACAACGTTAAAATCTGAAAACCCAGTGGCACACCGCTGTCAACATCCGCTTCCGCTTGAATGTTTCATAAGTTCTGCCTTCTGTAAACATTCCCTGTCTCTGCTGGCGTCTCCCGCCCGTATCTCCCGCCAGCGCCAAACAAGGCGACCGAGACTGTAATTTTCTTTTTCGGCAAAATGTTTGCACCAGCGGCAGCAGCAGCAGGAGGAAGCAGCAGCAGCAGCAGGAGTAGGAGGAGGAGGAGGAAGCAGCAGCAGGAGGAGGAGGAAGCAGCAGCAGCAGGAGGCAGAAGCAGCAGCAGCAGCAGGAGGCAGCAGCAACAGCAGCAGCAGCAGGAGGCAGCAGCAGCAGCAGCAGGAGGAAGCAGCAGCAGCAGAAGGCGGAAGCAGCAGAAGCAGCAGGAGGCAGCAGCAGCAGCAGCAGCAGGAGGCAGCAGCAACAGCAGCAGCAACAGCAGCAGGAGGCAGCAGCAACAGCAGCAGCAACAGCAGCAGCAGCAGGAGGCAGCAGCAAGGAGCAGCAAGCAAGCAGCAAGCAAGCAGAAAGCAGCAACCAGCGTTTGCCCCGTTGAAAGAATAATGAAATATAATATAAGTTTTATAAATCAACGCAATACAAGAATTGAACTTTTTCTAGGCGCACGGCCCCAAAACAATGAAATCGTCCAATTACTAAAAGTTGTGGTGAATGCCAAACTTGAACTTTTTCCAGGCGCACGGCCTCCCGATACAACTTCTACGAGCTGATACGACTTAACGCTAGGGCTAGTAGGGTCAAATAGAATCATGTCAACAAAACATTGCGCACAGCGATGAAAAAGTGTTCGAACCAATAACCCATCAAATAAAGAACTATCAAAATCTATACGAAACACTGCGCGCACGCAGGTGTGATACGACATGATACGACTTCAGGTCGATTGATACGACTTAAGCCTAGTGGTAATAGATAGATAGATAGGTAGATAGATAGATAGATAGGTAGATAGATAGATAGATAGAAAGATAGATAGGTAGATAGGTAGATAGGTAGATAGGTAGATAGGTAGATAGATAGATAGATAGATAGGTAGATAGATAGATAGGTAGGTAGGTAGGATAGGTAGATAGGTAGATAGGTAGATAGATAGAAAGAAAGAAAGATAGATAGATAGATAGGTAGGTAGATAGGTAGGTAGATAGGTAGATAGATAGATCGATCGATAGAAAGGTAGGTAGATAGGTAGATAGGTAGGTAAGTGGATAGGGAGGATAGGTAGGATAGGAAGGATAGGTAGATAGGTAGATAGGTAGGATAGGTAGGATAGGTAGCTAGATAGGTAGCTAGATAGGTAGATAGGTAGGTAGGTAGGTAGATAGGTAGATAGGTAGATAGGTAGATAGGTAGGATAGGTAGGATAGGTAGGATAGGTAGGATAGGTAGATAGGTAGATAGGTAGATAGGTAGGACTGGTAGATAGATAGATAGGTAGATAGATAGGTAGATAGATAGATAGGATAGGTAGGATAGGTAGGATAGGTAGGATAGGTAGGATGGGTAGGGTAGGTAGGGTAGGTAGAATAGGTAGAATAGGTAGATAGGTAGATAGGTAGATAGGTAGATAGGTAGATAGGTAGGATAGGTAGGGTAGGTAGGATAGGTAGGATAGGTAGATAGGTAGATGCATCAACGTTAAAATGCATGTTCTCTCCTCCGTGTTGCGCCACGCTTCACCGCGCACCGCGCGCTCTTTTAGACAGCGGGTCGGGGTTGCGTCACGCGTCACCGTGCTGGCTGGGGTTCGAATAGAAAGATCAGGGGTTGAAAAAAAGGGCGGGAGGTTGAAAAAGAATGTTTAGGGGTTGAAAAAAACAGCTGGAGGTTCAAAAGAAACGGTCGGCGGGTTGGAAAAAAGGATTCTGGGGGGTTGAAAAGAAAAGATTCTGAGGGGTTGGAAAAAAGGGTTTAGGGGGTTGGAAAAAAAGGGGTAGGTTGGAAAAAAAAGTTGGGGGGTTGGAAAAAAGGGGAGCCCAAATTCTTCCCTGTATTGACTGTATTGACCCTCACGGCTCTCAGCCAGCTTCATCATCTGATGCATCCGGGCGCCGGCGGCTTCTTCCTAGGCATTGAACCGGCGGCTCATCTCCGATACCATCGTCTGAACCATGTGTTCCGTGCTGGCGAGTGCCTCACGATGTCGTGCTTCAGCAACCTGCTCTATACCAGTAGTGTGATAGCAGGGCCATGAGAATTCACATGCAACAGATTGTTCTGAGCTTGGCTGAGATTCAACGTGTTGTGCATTTCGCTGGATTCGTTGTTGTGGATCTCAGTGCGGTTCATTTGCATGTGATTTGAGCTCGCTGGCATGCCCTCCTGGGATGCGTGAAAATCACAGCCACGGTGTGAGAACCGAGTAGTGTCAGAATGGGGCATGTTTGCGCCACGTGGTACCAGGGCATTAACTTCACGCTTGTCACTTCGGGAGCGTTCAGAGGGAGACGGAGGGTCATCATTTATCGGTACATCACTTGCGGTCCTGTTCGTGTCCGCATCTTCAATGGCCATGGCTTCGGGTGATCCGGACGGATGCGAGCCCTCAGGTGATGGTTTCCCTAAGGGGGCGGGCATTACTTACAAAGAGAAAGTATAGTGGCCATACGGCTGATAACCGATAACCTATTTGATAGGTCAATCAAACAAATAACAGCCAGAAACGTACACGCTTGTTTTTCTTGAGCCAGAACATTATGACAACAGGCACTACTTTACAGGGAGGTATGGGACATACATAATTAGTATCCCGTAAAACAATATCATTAAATAGCATATAATATATATATAATCTTTGCGCATCTTGGAGCATTACTGGGAATGCAGCTGCTGGGCAGCAAGAGGAGAAAACGCGAACCCCGTAGAATGACATGTGATGAAATGTGGCTGATCGGTGCAAGCAAGCAAAAAACAAGTCCCGACAAGTCGATCCAGTTAGGAGACAGGGCCGTGCTGCACAGGGAGACAAAATGTTGCTCTTGCAACGCTCTATCTCATATTTGCCCTGCAAATTGAGCCAATGACTTTCACTTGCATTCTCACACACCAGCTGGACCGACTGAAATCAATAGAAAGCGAGAGATAGAGAGACAGAGAGAGAGAGAGAGAGAGAGAGAGAGTGAGAGTGAGAGTGAGAGTGAGAGTGAGAGTGAGCGTGCGTGAGAGTGAGAGAGGGGGAGAGAGAGAGAGAGAGAGAGAGAGAGGGAGAGAGAGAGAGAGAGAGAGCGAGGGAGAGAGAGAGAGAGAGAGGGAGAGCGAGAGAGAGAGAGGGAGAGGGGGCAAAAAAAAGTGCGAACTTCGCAATAAGATATGATAAGATCCTGGATGAATAGAAACGTTGGTGCAAAAAAATAGTGGGACAAGTATCTTCTTCAATGCTGGGCTCTTTTCCGTGCTGCTTACTTTGTATGGGCCAAGCGTAGCCAATGAAGCAGAATCCGCCAAAGCAGTTCGCACAGAGGGCGGCTCATTCACTGAATCATGGAGAGAAAGAAGTGCTTCTCGAAGCGGAAAACGCAACTGGGGCAAAGCTTCAATCTCTGAGTCCATGGCTGAAGAGTGTCACACTGAGTCACGCTGAGTCACACTGGCCAGTCCATCATTCTCAGTTTTGAGAACTGACTTCAGGCTTGAGAAGTCCGGAGAATTCATTCCACGATCCTAGAAATGCAAAAGCATTGCCCTCTCCGGTCTCAATGGTTCTCAGTGATTCTCACTGGCTAGAGAGCTTTTTAGCTTTTCTGGTAGGCAAGCACTCTTGCTTCTTTGGCCTATATACAGTTTCCGAGACAATTCTAGTCTTAATACTCAGAACCCCTTCCACAACCTGTCAAATAGCTCACAACCTGCCGTACGGCCAAGCAGCTCCACTGTATGAGGGAAAATAACAAGTTGCATTATCAGCACGGACAACAAAAGCATGACCCATACACTGTATGTATATATATATTATGTATATAACTGTATATATGCATATATGTATCTATACATATATAAGTGTTTACCTATGTGAAGAATCAACTTGCAAAAGTCTGTAAGTCACCACAGGTGGACATAATGTTGACAATGAGACCATATACGACATTTACGACCAACGACAAACACATTCTCCGCCACAAAAGTTCCAGGCACCACTGAGGGCAAAGGGGTCACTTGCGACTCGGAAATTGGGTCACTTGCGACTCAGGGTCACTTGCGACTAGTAGGGGTCACTTACGACTCGGATTCTGGGTCACTTGTAAACCCTTCGTACTCCTGTTTGAAAATACCCTCCTTACTCTCTGCTCTTTTCTCTGCTGTCCTTTATCCATGTTATTCTATTTTTTTTCTTTTTTTTTGGGGTGGGGTGGGGGCAATCACGTTTTTTCATGTCACGTCCCGTTCATATCTCAATTCAGACTCCTGGTGGTGGGTGGGGCAATAAACGTTCATGTCACGTCCCCCGTTCACATATCTCACTTGAAAGACTCCTTTACTCACTTTTTCTCCCCTTCATTCCCCACCCCCATTCCCGTCCCCCCCCCCACCTTTCCCAGGTCTTTTTTTCTTTTGTCGGGGTGGGGTGGGGCAATAACGTTCATGTCACGTCCCGTTCATCTCAAGTTGAAGACTCCTGGACTCTATGCTCCCAAGGGTTTGCAAGTCTTCAACTGGATAGGGTAGCATAGGACCATCAACCAAGGCAAAGCACTCATCTGCGCACCCCACATTTCACTCATCTGCGCACCCTAACTCATCTGCGCACCCATGCACCAAATTTGACTCATCTGCGCATCCCATCATCATATCGCACAACATTCCAGCCTAGTTAGCAGTGGCAGTAGCAGCAGCAGCAGGAGGAGGAGGAGTAGTAGTAGTAGTAGTAATATTAATATCCCCCCGCAATACGTACCAAGAAAGAAGCACATAGGCACAAGTGGCGATGGATATCAATAAAGATAGAATGAACCCAAATAACCGATGATGCTTATGAAAAAAGGAAAGAGTGTAGGTAGCAAGGGAAGCCCATTAAAAAATAAAAGCGGGTTGGGGGGTGCAGGGGGGGAGGGCGCAGCGCCTCCCCCCGCAATGCGTACCAAGAAGAAGTACATAGGCACAAGTGGCGATGGATATCAATAAAGATAAAATGAACCCAAATAACCGATGATGCTAGCACTAGAAACCGCAGAGAGAAACCTTGGAAACCACACAAAGTCAACACAAACCAAGGAAACCATGGAAACCATGGAAACCATGGAAACCATGGAAAAACGATGGAAACCGAAGATGCGGTATAGAAACCATGGAAACCGCATAGAAACCATGGAAACTGTGGAAACCATGGAAACTGTGGAAAAAACGATGGAAACCGAAGATGCGGTATAGAAACCATGGAAACCGCATAGAAACCATGGAAACTGTGGAAACCATGGAAACTGTGGAAAAAACGATGGAAACCGAAGATGCGCTATAGAAACCAGGGAAACCGCATAGAAACCATGGAAACCATGGAAACCGCATAAGGCTAATAAAAACTATGGAAACCATAGAAACCATGGAAATCATGGAAACCATAGAAAACCATGGAAACGATGGAAACCATGGAAACCGGAGATGCGGTATAGAAACCGTGGCAACCGCATAGAAACCATGGAAACCATGGAAACCACATAAAGCTAATAAAAACCATGGAAACCATAGAAACCATGGAAACCGCATAAGGCTAATAAAAACTATGGAAACCATAGAAACCATGGAAATCATGGAAACCAAAGAAAACCATGGAAACCATGGAAACCATGGAAACCGGAGATGCGGTATAGAAACCGTGGCAACCGCATAGAAACCATGGAAACCATGGAAACCACATAAAGCTAATAAAAACCATGGAAACCATGGAAAACATGGAAACCGGAGATGCGGTATAGAAACCCTGGAAACCACATAGAAACCATAGAAACCATGGAAACCATAGAAAACATGGAAACCATAGAAAACCATGGAAACCATGGAAACCATGGAAACCGGAGATGCGGTATAGAAACCGTGGCAACCGCATAGAAACCATGGAAACCATGGAAACCATGGAAACCACATAAAGCTAATAAAAACCATGGAAACCATAGAAACCATGGAAACCATGGAAAACATGGAAACCGGAGATGCGGTATAGAAACCCTGGAAACCACATAGAAACCATAGAAACCATGGAAACCATGGGAACCATGGAAACCGTACATGCGGTATAGAAACTCGAGCAACCACATAGAAACTAGGACAATTCGGTGTGCACAGATGAGTGCTCGCCCCAGAAGAGTTTGCAAGTCTTCAACTGGATAGGGTAGCATAGAACCATCACCAAACTATGGCGTTCCTTTCTCTAAAAAATCATCCTCTGTCAATGCCCATGTCATCCTGTGGCACATATATAAAATCATGCATCCCAATTGTGGAGGTACAAGCGGCCCAAATCTGGAGGTACAAGCGACCCAAATCTGGAGGTACAAGCGACCCCCCGCCCACCACTGAGCCTGCATGCTCTGAGAAGCTTGTGTGTCCTCGCCAGGCCGATCTACAACCAGTATGCAACAACCTGCAACAACCTTCATGTAGTGCTATGGAATCTTGCCCAACCCCACCGGTTGTAAGTCGCTACAGTGCTTTGCAAGTGCGAGAATACAGCAGTGTGCTTAATAGTGTGCTTCAATCTTTTTTGTTGGCGGCAAAACTGTATGCCGTTTAGACTTCTGATGCCGTGCGAAGTGAAACAGCAGTCCTCCCCCCCTTTCTCTTTCTGCATGGGTTGTCGCCTCATCCTTTACCCACATGGTTACCCACTTGTTCCTTTCTACTTTCTGATCAGTTCCGGCCAAGGTAATGCACCTACAACCCCTGAGCTTGAATGAAAAAGAACCACATTGTTTGAGCCCAAAATATATAGACTATATAAATCTTTCCAGTTTTGGCAACAAGTTTCATGATTCAGTACTGCTACTACTATGTGTCACTATCTTGTATCATAATGATTAGTCATGTCTTTCTGTTCGCGTCCCAGCCTGGAGTCTTGCCTCTGAGTGATTGCACATAAAATCCGATTGCTTCCTTTCTGCATGATCTTGTTTTTGAAGGTCATTGAAGCCATCATCTTGTCAAGAATTCTAAATGGTGTCTCTGGACCCTTATATAAATCCTAACAGAGATTGATAGTTGCCCATGTGATCCACAAACAAACCAAAAGATCAAAAAGGAAGTTAGCGCAGCCAAGGCTCCAAAAGGATCATCCGAGGATTCTCCCCTGCCTCCATCAAGCTCATGCATGAATAGCCTCGGAACTACTGGGGTAACACGAGGACTGTACCGTCTTATGAGCAAAAGCATTATGTGCCGTACTCAACTCGGATATAGCAGGTTTTTCAACACATCTTCTAAGTACAAAAAGCTGGCATAATGCAAGATGTTCGAACCCATTCGATGGATCTTCCCACCAATAGGGACCTTTGAAATCCTTTGAACAGCACATTGAAATGACTTGAAGTGACGGATAGTGACGGTCCCTGTATTGCAAGGGACTGCTTTCGCATTCGATCACGTTGGCCTGGCAGGAGACGACTGCAATTTCCACGTAACCTCCTTTTCAGATGCCCAAAGCTATGACGCGGCATGTCCTCTGGGATGCACTTGGTGGATTGAATAGATTGAGGATCTCTTCTGAGAAAACTATATAATATAAGACTCTTACTGCAACTGCCCTTCTAAAATCTTCTAATCAAAATGTCCCCAATCCATTCCCTCACGTGCGGGGAGCTTGGATACAGTTTGGATGTGTGACCCAGCTACTCATCTCATTCTTTTGGCACCAGCTTCGCTAGCAAACCAGCTGCCTTTGAATAATTCTTGAAAACATCCTTGACCTTCCGCTGGGCACCCCTGTCATCATCAACAACCTCGGTCAAGTTGAACAGCCAGTTCCACCTGCAGACTTTATAGATACCAAACATTGATATGCAATTGATCGATGTGTTTCTGATCAGTGATGCTTGCGTTGGGTATTTTTGAAAATCTTTCCCCTTTCTAACAAAATGCAAAACGTATGCAAGACTTGTGCGAACACGTGCGAACCAAGAACCCAAATGCTGCCCTCAAGGCTCATGAGCAAGTCCTTGGCTCTTGTTTGCTGAGCCTGCAAAGCCAAAGTCTAGCATGTATTGAGCCCACCCTAAGCCAGGACGTCCCGAGGATGCGTGTAACACAGTGAGCCCCAAACATTTGCGGTTGATACTTTGAAATCTAAGGATGTTGCACAGCTTGGAGGGTTTGGCATGTCATCATTCGCCTTTTCCCGCAGGCGTCGACGCTACTTTTGCGCAGAACGTGAAAATAGCAGCCCAATCTGCTTGCCGCCTGCTTGCTTTATGGTCCCCCAGCGCCTTTGGTTCTGCTGATCTTGTTTTGAAAAAACATTCAGTGGTTTCTTTTGCGGGAATGGCGCCCCAATATTGGTAGCGGAGCTTGAGGGTAGTTTAACTGGGGTTAAGCTGCCTGCTTGCTACAAGCCTCTCGGGCCATGGCAAACTGTGGTTCTGGAGGAGCTGCCTTTGCGCCAGGGGCTGGAGTGGAAGTTCCCGTGCCAGGGGCGGATGACCTAGAAGATGTAGAACATGTTGGGGCTGATCCATGGACTTCTTCACCACAGGCAGATCCATGGAATCAACAACCGAGTGAATCCAACAACGTCAGCCAACCGGGTTCAGGTATGACAGCGCCTGCAGCAACACCGAGCTGTGCGCCTGGCATGTCGCTTCACAGGAACAACCACTCGTTGCAAAACACATAGGAGGAACAATTCGCGCACAAAACGACCGCAGCCGCAACCGCCGCACAAACGAGGTACCTTTCATCGCCGGCTGCAACCACTTTACACGGAAAAACACAAGGTTTCGTGCTCCTGCCTCCTCCCCAAAACATAGCCCATGCAACATTCATGAAGCCATGACAATGCGTTTCGCAGCATCCCGTAGCAAACCTGCACCTATCTACGCACGTGGCAACATCAAAGGACGACAATGAAGCAGCCATTCCAATGCAATCTGCAACCAGAGATTCAAGAACCGCATGGAACTACGCACACAGGAACAACCAACTCGTTGCAAAACACATAGGAGGAACAATTCGCGCACAAGACGACCGCAGCCGCAACCGCCGCACAGACGAGGTACCTTTCATCGCCGGCTGCAACCACTTTACACGGAAAAACACAAGGTTTCGTGCTCCGGCTTCCTCCCCAAAACATAGCCCATGCAACATTCATGCAGCCATGACAATGCGTTTCGCAGCATCCCGTAGCAAACCTGCTACTATCTACGCACGTGGCAACATCAAAGGACGACAATGAAGCAGCCATTCCATTGCAATCTGCAACCAGAGATTCAAGAACCGCATGGAACTACGCACACAGGAACAACCACTCGTTGCAAAACACATAGGAGGAACAATTCGCGCACAAAACGACCGCAGCCGCAACCGCTGCACAAACGAGGTATCTTTCATCGCCGGCTGCAACCACTTTGCACGGAAAAACACAAGGTTTCGTGCTCCGGCTTCCTCCCCAAAACATAGCCCGTGCAACATTCATGCAGCCATGACAATGCGATCTGCAACCACAGCTCCAGGAAACGCATAGAACTCCCACGTCCCCACCTCCCTTCCTCACCACTCCCCTTCATCACCACTTCCCTTCATCACCACTTCCCTTCCTCACCACGTCCCTTCGTCACCACCTCGCATCGTCACCACTTCCCTACCACTTCCCTTCCTCACCACTTCCACACCACTTCCCTTCGTCACCACTTCCCTTTGTCACCACTTCCCTTCGTCACCACTTCCCTTCCTCACCACTTCCCTTCGTCACCACTCCCCTTGTTCACCACTTCCCTTCTTCACCACTTCCCTTCGTCACCACTTCCCTTCTTCACCACTTCCCTTCCTCACCACTTCCCTTCCTCACCACGTCCCTTCCTCACCACTTCCCTTCCTCCCCACTTCCCTTCGTCACCACCCTGTGTCATAGCTTCTTATTCTTTTGTTGTGTATTGTTACATAATGTATTGTTCTGTGATCTACCACCCTTCATCATAGTCAATTGCATCAGGTAAAAGTCATTCGTAACTCGGAAGTATTGCTTCCCAACTTCCTTTGACCATGGTATACTGACCGTATACCATGGTATACTGACCGTATACCATGGTATACTGGTGGTATACTGGTGGTATACTGGTGGTGTGGTATACTGGTGGTATACTGGTGGTATACTGAGGTATACTGGTGGTATACTGGTGGTATACTGGTGGTATACTGGTGGTATACTGGTGGCAAACTGGTGGCAAACTGGTGGTATACTGGTACACTCCCTAATCCAATCTAATCTAATCTAATCTAATCTGATCCAATCCAATCCAATCCAATCTAACCCAACCCAATCCAATCCAATCCAACAATCCCATCCAATCCAATCCAATCCATACTAATCTAATCTAATCTAATCTAATCTAATTCCAATCCAATCCAATCCAATCTAATTCCGATCCAACAAAACCAAATCCAATCCAATCCAATCTAACCTAATCTAATCTAATCTAATCCAACCCAACCCAATCTAATCCAACCCTCTCAAATCCAATCTATCTAATCTAATCTAATCCAATCCAATCCAATCGAATCCATTCTATCTAACCTAATCTAATCCAGTCCAATCCAACCCAACCCAATCCAATCCAATCCAAGCCAATCCAATCTATCTAATCTAATCCAATCCAACCCAACCCAATCCAATCCAAGCCAATCCAATCTATCTAATCTTATCTTATCTAATCTAATCCAATCCAATCCCTCAGTCCCTCACCCAAGCCTGTAAAGACCTCTGTGGTATATGGGGACGTCTCAAAATGAGGCGTGCCCTTTTTGACCACCAAAACGCTACTTTAAAAAAAGGCTCGCCTCATTTTGAGACATTCCCATATGGGTGGGATATATTGGGATGTACTAGGGGAAACTGGGGTTTATAGTCAGCAATGTCAATATCAAAAAACGTACTCATTGGCTGCCTTTGTTTTTTCATAGTCTTCTGGCATGTTTCCAAAAATAAGTCAAAAACAAAATTGCTTAATCCATGCCCCCAGCCCCTTCCCCCAAGGATACCTGTTTTTCCATGGTTTTTACATGGTTTCTAATGGAACCAGAGACCTAAAGCAAGCAGAAACAACCACAAACAAATTTGCAATGCCTAAGGGGGGAAAAGTGGCAACGAATTAGATCCTGCCACTTTTTTTGCCAGTCCCTCAAAAGAAACAACGAACCAAGAAAGCAAAACACCAAGAAACCAAAAAAACAAAAAAAAACAACAACAGAAAAAACAAGATTGCACACCCCAAGGGGAGGGGGTCAGATGCAGTTTGTTGGGTCTTGTTTTTTTGTGTTTCTTGTTTTTTTTGTTTTTTGGTTTCTTTTTTTTGTCTTTGTAAAAAGAAAAGAAACTGCAAAGGTGAGATTGCAAAGAGCAAACTAAACCATTGCAGGTGCATAAAGCACCTAAAAAGGCGCGCTCCCACAGTGGCCTGTTCTGTTTAAGAACCAGTTGCACATTCCCTCAGCCATGGAAGCGGTGAAAACCGCGCATTTTTCAAAAAACAACTTCGAAGCGGCTCAACCGCTATAATTAGAAAACATATTGTTTTCGAATGTTTTCGATACAATAAAAACATGTGTTTTTTCAATGTTACTAAATTATAAAAATGTGACAAAATAGTTGATATTTGCTTCACTTCATAACTTTTCATAACTTTTTGTATAACTAAAGTTATAATACTTATAACTCAAACGGAGAACCATAGATCGGCTCCAGCGGCTCCATCGGCCTCATCGGCTATGGCTCGAGCGGCCTACATCATCGGCTCCATCGGCCTCATCGGCTTCATCGGCTCCAGCGGCTCCATCGGCAGTCAGCTCCATCGGCTCCAGCGGCTCCATCGGCCGCATCGGCTCCAGCGGCCTCATCGGCCTCATCGGCCTCCTCGGCTCCATCGGCCTCATCGGCTCCATCGGCTCCATCGGCCTCATCGGCCTCGTCGGCTCCAGCGGCTTGAGCGCGGCTCCATCGGCCTCATCCGCCTCATCGGCTCCATGCAGCGGCTCCATCGGCTCCAGCGGCTCCATTAGCCTCATCGGCCTCATCGGCTCCAGCGGCTCGGCCTCACCGGCTCCAGCGGCTCCATCGGCCTCCCCTGGGCATCGGTTATTGATTCTAATCAATATAAACCATACTTTGTTTATTGATATTGATTTTCTGTTTTTGCATTGATTTTTTCAATATGCTTGCAGTTTTTTGTTTTGCTGAAAAAAATTGAATAAAATATTGATTTTCATATTGATTTGCAAGTTTGTGTTTTTTGGATCAAACATAACATATATGCTGTGGTTCAAGAGTCTCAAGATCGAGATCTGGTATGGGCTGCTTTTTCTTTGACTAAAGGAAAAGGCTAAAACCCAAGTTTTGCCTGCATCCCCTTTGACAAAAGGGGGTGCACATCTTCCAACTGCTTCTCCTTTTGCCAAAAGAGGAGACATGAACAAAGGTGGGTACAGGCACACATCCAAGCCTCAAGTTGATCAAGGGCTGTTGATGAAAGTATTTGACAACAACTCCAACTTACTGGGCAACATGGGCATTTATGAGAGGATTTCCAGAAGCCAAGGATGTGATCCCAAAGGTTTGATCAAGCTTTTGCCATTGATCAGGGGATTGGTTGAATTGGAACCCACCTGTGAAATCCACCAGTCTTGTTTGAGAAAGGCAATCTTTTCCATCCTGCTAGAGGATGGAGCACTCAATGATTCGAAATGGAGTGGTGCTGTTTGGACAGGAATGAAAGAAGAAAGGGTAGGTGTGCTGCTGTTCCACCTGAGAAGGCTTGCTGGCACAGACCTCAAGGTAGCAGCATCCAAATTGACAGGAGCTGAGTACTTGCAGCTTCAGAATGTGGTGGAAATAATCAAAACCAAAGAGAGGCCGCAGGCTGCACCCACTGCACCCCCCAGACAGCTGAAGAGGGAGGTGAGTGATTGCAGTGTGAATAGCAATGGGATGCCAAACTGCTTTGGCACACCACAATCCAAAGAGCAGAGCCCTTTGACAAAAAGGGGAAAAGGCAGCAGCCTCCTTTTGACAAAAGAGGAGGACAGCAGGCAAGCTTGCCCAGCAGTTTCTTTTCTCAGGAGAAGACCAGGGCAGACATTGAACAATCCAAGCCAAGAGCAGGGATCTTTGAGAGCAGAGCTGGGCTTGAAGAAAAAGGTCAAGAAGAAAAAGAGAAATGCCAAGAAGAAGCAGAATAAGAAAGCAGCAAAGAAAGAGAAAGCAGCCAAGCCAATGAAGGCAGCAGGTGTTCCAAAAGCTGGCACTTTGACAAAAGGTGCTGGCACTGCAGGATCTTTGACAAAAAGATCCAATAGGCAGAAGTGGACCAAGCTGTGGGTCACACAGCCCAAGAAGCCACCCTGGAGAACTTACATTTGTGGCACCACTTCTCCAGATGGCAAAGGCAAATCTTTGATTGTGGAAACAACAAAGTATGCCCACCCTTTGTACCTGGACATCATGGCAGAGATCAAAAGGAGGCTGGAAAAGGACCACCTGACCAAGGAAGAGGCCAAAGACCTGAGACAGCATCTCTATGAGACTTGGTAGGCCAGAGATTCCTTGACAAAAGGAACATGCTGGAGGTATAGGTTTTTGTTTTTGTGAAGGCCCTTTGGCAAAAGGGGCCCTAGTGGCATGGACTCTTTGACAAAAGGAGCCTTGCTACTTGCAGTTTCTTGGCCTTTGGGTGGACAAGGCACCCATGTGGCTCTTCAGAGTAGGGCTGCTTCTTTGTTGTGCCATTTTGACAAAAGATGGCTTGAAGCAAACAAATGATAGAGTAGGAAAAGTACAGCTGTCTCCCCTAAGGGTTCCTTGTACCACCAAACTTTGAATGGGGTATAGTTTTTCAAGAACATATGGCACCACCAAAACGAAAGGGTTGTTTTTTAAATCAATGGGAAATTTAAGTGTTGGTTGAATTAATGGGAAATTTAAGTGTTGGTTGCCACTTGGCATGTTTGTTTGCCCAGCTTGCAGTTGTAAAACACATGCATGTCCCAGCACTTTGGCTCAAAAGCTTTAGGGTGTTGTGCTACTTTCTCTCGACAAAAGAGAAAACAACTTGGTCCTTTGACAAAAGGGACCCCTGTCCTTTGACAAAAGGGACATCTGGAGCCATGCCCACCAAGAAAGGTGGGCTGAACTCTAAGGGCAGGCCAGCTGGCAGTGGATGTGTCAGCAGCAAGAGGAGGGAAGAGTTCAAAAAGAAAGGCATGGAGAGGGAACTGAAGAACATGAAGCTGGAAGATGAGTTTGCCAGCAAAGTAGATTGGGAGGAGGACAAAAGGCTGGGCAACAAAAAAGTGAGGAAGCTCACTGCAGGGGATATAGCAGAAATGCTGAAGCCCAAGCCCAAAGATGAGAATAAGGGAAAGGAGGTGGTAAAAAATGAAGCTGTTGTCGACAAAAAGGAAACAGCTGTGGAAGAAGTGCAAAAGAAGGAGGAGGAACAGGTGAAGGTGGAGGAAAAGAAGGTGGGGGAGTGCAAGCCTGATCCACCTCTTGACAAAAAAGGTGGTGAAGGTTCCCTTGACAAAAGGGATGTGCCCCCTGCCAGTGTGGCCCCTAAGAAGGAGCTTGGCCCAAGCACCAAACAAATGAAAGAAGATGAAAAGAAAAATGAAAAAAAAGGAGTCAAACAAATTGCCTTGAGTTCCTCTAGTGAGGCAGGCACCTCTACTGAGGCAAGCTCCAGTGAGGATGAGTCAGCTTCCTTGACAAAAGGAGGCAAAGTGAAGGTGGAGGGGGCTGCACCAAACCACAGGGTGGCAATTGATTGGTACAACACCATCAAGCTGCCACATAGGCCACCCCCTCCAGAGAATGTGGCTGCCCTCAAGAAGCTGCAGGCCCATGGCTATGAACTCACCTTGATGTCCTTTTGTGGGTACAAGAGGGAGGTTGAAGTCAAAGAAGAAGCATGGGACCTGGGCATCAACTGGAAGGACATGAGATTCACCAGGGAGAAGGCTGGGCCCTATGGCAAGGTAGAGCTGTGCCAATGGTTAAACATTGGCACCATCATAGATGATGAAGATGAAGTGGTCTGGGAAGCTGAGCAAAAGGGTTTCCCTTACCTGGCAATCAGAACCAGGAGGCAGCCTCACAATTGGGCCAATGAAACCTACCCCAACCTGCCAGCAGCAGTGGAAGCATTTTTGAGGACCACTGAAGGCATGAGGAAGGCCTTTGACAAAAGGGCCTTCCAAGCCTTGACAAAAGGCTTTGCTGCTAGGCAGGTGTAGCTTGCAGCTTTGACAAAAGGCTGCATATTTCTTCTAGGGCTTGTAGCTTAAGCCAAGGGTAACTTTGACAAAAGGTTGCCTTTTGGCAAGGCAATAGATGCATGTAACTGGGCCTGCAAAAAAAACATAAAACATGTTTCAATTTATGAAATGAAACAGTTACTTCCATGTGTGTCCACTGTGTTTTACATGGTTTGTTTCCATACATGCATGGCCCAGTTGTACAGTAGCCAGCCTCTTTTGGCCAAGTGGTGAGGCCTAGGATTTTAAAACCTGGAATCAGCTCCCTTGACAAAAGGGAGCATGAAACCAGGAGGACAACAAATAATGAAAGACTAAAAAATATCAACAATAATAATAAAGTGTAAAAAAACGATGTGAACATATATAATTCAATAGAACACATATTTACTATTATATAGTTTGGTTTGGCAGATATTTGTTTTGTTTTATATTATCATGGTTTCATATTACATTCATATTACTATTGATGGTGAACACCAGGTATTTATTCAAATTGCAGGTGGGCTTGTACCCCATGATAAATGGACCAGTCCAAACAGTGGAACCATTGTAACTCATATTTTCCTGAACCTCACTTGACAATCATGGATATCATGGGAGGTAAGGGGGATGTATTCACTGTGCCTGTTGGTCTTCACTGGTTACCATCCATAAAGTTAAGGGACTGCCTTGGGGTACCTTCAACACCAATTCCATCCCTTGACAAAAGGGATTCAAGAAACAAAACAACTATGTATTATTGTTGTGGGATCCATTTGAAGAGTTGGGGTTTGAAGCAACTTCACTATTAACAGGCTCCTTTTGTCAAGGAACCAGTGCTGACAACTTGCAATACACTTGTACAAACCCAAGGAACAATATACAATTTTGACAATACTTTGATCCAAAATGTTTTCTGTCAAGGAAATTTTGAAACAAAATTAGTTTTTTTTGGCCAAATCAAACAATTTTACTATTGATCAATTTTGATCAATTTTGATCAAATTTGGTCAAATTTGATCAAAACCTATGTTTTGATCAAAAATGATCAAATTTGATCAAAATTGATCAAATTTGATCAACATTGATCAAATTTGATCAAAATTGAATTTCTCATTGTTCCACCAAAAAAATCAAATCTACAATGAAATTAATCAGAATATTTTTCAAAAAACATTGCATTTGGGAATGTTGTCAATGCAAATTGGTTTCACATTGAAAACCCAAACCCCACTGCAGCTAGAGTTTGCTCAAAACCACTTTGACAAAAGGTATTGCCATGGGACCCAAACCTGCAGCCATGAAAGCCATGAAGTCCTTGCCAAAAGGAACCCCCATGGCCAAGGCCAAGGCCAAAGCCAAAGCTACTTTGACAAAAAGTAGCAAAGCCACTTTGACAAAAGGTGGCAAGGGAGCCAAAGCAAAAGCAATGAAAGTCAACAAAAGTACTTTGAAGAAATCCCAGCTTCAAAAACTGGGGAAAATGACTTTGGCACAAAAAAATACAAAAGCAGCAGAAGGAGCTGAAACCGCAGAAGAAGCAGCCAACAACTTGAAAGGGATGCTTGGCAAACAAGAGCATTCCAAGGTATGGAGCAAGCACCAAACTTGGTTGAAAGGACAAAGCAAGAAGGAAAAAGCTGAGTTTGAAAAACTCTCAAAGAATGAGAAAGGTCAGGCAGCTGCAATGCACCTGATCAAGTCATCAGCCCCCAATTTCATGCAGGCCAAAGAAAGCCTGAGCCAGGCAACTTCCTTTGACAAAAAGGAAGTCTGGGAGTCAGAGCTCCAAATGGTTGAGAGGTTTGGGGAGTCTGAGTTTTGGCAGCATGTGGAAAGTGGAAGGATCAAGTGGAGAGAGGACCCTTGGACACACAATGTGTTCATCTACTCTGACAAAGGCAACACCACAAAGAACACCAATGTCCAGAAGAAAAGGCAATGGTCAAGGGGGCAAGAATACCAGCCCAATGAGGAAGATGAGACTGAATGGGATGGCTTGTGGCACATGGACAGCAGCAGCCACATGCTCCAAATTGAAAACTGGGGCAAAGGAAAAGGCCAGTCCTTGACAAAAGGCAAAGGCAAGAAAGGTGGCAAAGGTAGCACAGGTGCCTTGACAAAAGGCAAAGGGAGTGGGAGTGGAAACCTTCTTGCTTTGAAGGACAAAGAGGATGAGGACTATCAAGAAGAAGATGATGAGGAACCCACTGAAGAGAAGCAGTGGAAAGAGCTCCTCTCAAAAACCAAGAGGGCAAGAGACCAGTGCAGCTCTGTCCAGGCTGGTTGTGAGGCAGCTATGGATGGAGCTGAAAAGGCCAAGAGGCTGACCAAGGCTGCAAGAAAGGAGACAGAAGCTTTGCTGAGCAAGTTGGCCACCAAAAAGGAGGAGCTCAAGCAGTTGCTGGCCAAGAAGGACAAGTACTTGAACTTGGACAAGGGCAAGAAGCTTCTGGTTGAGACTGGCACTTTGCTGAAAGAACTGAAAGAGGAGGCCAAGGAACTTACACAGTTGGCAAACAAGGCTGGGTCCAAAGCTTCCAAACAGTAAGTTCTTGACAAAAGATCTTGCAAACCTTTGACAAAAGGGTTTTGGTACTTTGACAAAAGGTACCATTTTGGAGCTGCTGGCTGAAGTTTTGCATTGTGCACCTTAGGCATAGCAATGTGCACTAAGTCCTTTGACAAAAGGGGCAAGTGCCAATAGAAACTTTTGTTCTGCAAGGCATGTTGCCAGCAGATGTTTTTGCACCAGGTTCCTTGACAAAAGGGGCTTGGCTTACACAAGACTTCTTTGAAAGCAGTGAAAAAGGTTGGGCTCAGCTACCACAGGGGTGGAATGTTTTTTTTTGGGTGACCACAATTTTCAGTATACTGTTCACACGTGTCTAACACTGTTTTAATTTAACTTATTTGGGGGAAACCTGTTAGAGTAAACATGGCAGCCCCATGGCCCAGCTAGGTTTTGACAGGCAGCTGCATGTGCAGCTTGGTGCTTGTGCTTGCTTCTGGCTCAAGATTCCCTTTGGCCAAAGGGCCAAGTTTTGTGCCAGCTCTTTGGCAAAAGGAGCTGGCAGGGTTTCTTCTACCTCCTTGACAAAAGGGGGTTGTTGAATGAAGCCATGGAAGGCAGAAAACCACCAAAAAGATTAAGAGGATGGAAATTGGAGACGGCAATGGGGGATAAACCACAGGAAGACTCCCAAGAAGAAATTGACAATCCTTTGTGCACAAGGCTTATAGAACTTTGGAGCCAGGGGCATTTGTCTGCCTCCCAGGTGGCTGAAATATGCCACCTCTCAATGCTCAGTGGGTGTGAGCATCCACAAATTGTGGCTGGTGCCAAGTGTGGCAATTTTGGCCAAAACCGACCTTCCACACACAGAGATATGGTTGCAGCTTGGTGCAAAAAGATCCATATAGCAGAGCCCCACATGGTCAAAGTGCCTGTGAAAGATCCCAAGACCCAAAGGGAAGGCACTGAGGAGGTGGCATTGATGCTGCCTCACTTGGTTTTCTCCAACCTCAGCCATGAGTACCCAGACAACTTTGAAGCAATGTTTGCTATCACAGATTGCAAAAACTTTTGGGGTGGAATGGAAAAATGCAAAGACCCAAGGCTGGTGAGTCCCATTACTTTGACAAAAGGTAAGGTGGACAAACCAGAGAAGACAGTACCACTGTTTGTGCATGGGGATGGCTGTGAATTCCAGACAAGAGACACTTTAATGACATGGTCATTTGGAAGCCTGCTGAGCAAAAACACAAGCTTGTCACCCCATATCCTTTTGACAGCTGTGCCCAAGTCCTGCACACTCAAAGAGACATGGAAGCCACTGGACAAGTGGATCTCCTGGAGCTTTGCTGCTTTGACAAAAGGCATGCATCCAGATCTGGACCCCTGGGGAAAGCCCTTGACAAAAGGGCTGCTGGCTGAACTGGCTGGGCAGCCCTTGACAAAAGGGCATCACAGGGGGGTGCTGTGGAGCATACAAGGGGACCAAGAGTTTTACAGCAATGTCTTGCAAATGGGGCATTGGAATTCTCAATACCCATGCCATGAATGTGATGCCCAGAAACCAGTTTACAAAAAAACACCTTGCCCAGCAGGAAAATCTGTCAAGCTCTTGAAAGAAGATGAAAGGGATTGGAAGAGGGTTTCTCCTGCCCAAGCTGCCCTTGACAAAAGGAGCAGCCACCCTTTGTTTAGTATTCCAGGGGTTTCAACAGCACTAGTGAGAGGAGATGCCCTTCATATCTTGTACAGCAGAGGTATAGCTTCCCACCTTGCCGGCTCTTTGCTGGCATATGTTTGCTATTTCGATTGGCCTCACAGGCAGCAAGTGCCACCAAACACCAGGCTGCAAGCATTATTCAGCAGAATCAAGGAGCTTTACCCAGTGGGTGTGACCAAAATGACAAACCTCAGGTTGTGCATGGTTGTGGACACACAAAGGCCTCACAAATCCTATCCCTGCTTGGAAAGCAAAGCATCTGAATGCAAACACCTACTTCCTTGCTTGGAGATTGTGATGAAAGAGGTTTTGGATGAGGAAGAGAACCCTATCCATTCGACCATGCTTGGCTGCCTCTCCTGTTTGAACAGCTTGATTCAGCACTTTGACAGTGTGGATTTGTTTCTTTCCAGGGCTGAGTATGCCAAGGGCCAAGACCTTGCCAAAAGGTTTTACTCCCTATACTCAGACCTGCATGATTGGGCAGAGGATGTGGGTAGAAAGATGCTCAACATAACCCACAAGTTTCACACATCCATCCACCTGTTTGAGAACACCAAATATATGAATTTTCGAATTCACCACAATTTTAGATCTGAGCATTTTGTTGGCCAGATCTCTCAGTTGGGCCACTCATGCAGCTTTGGTGTGAAATCAACCAGACTATCTGTGAAGCTGATGGACAAATACAGAATTCTTGCAACTCACAAGGCCTGGGTTTGCTTGTGCTGGAGGAAGATGCAGACTCTTGACAAAAGGGTCAGGGTTGCTAGGTCTTGGCTTCCCAACTTGGAAGCTATAATTAGTGCATGTTTTGTGCCAGCTTTTGACAAAAGAGCTGGGCCACATCATCTGCTCCTATTGACAAAATGGGAAGCATTTCAGAACAAAGATTGGCAGTTGACATGGAAAATGAGCTGAGTTGGCTTGCCACTTTGTATTGATTTGGACTATCAGTTTCTTCACTTTTTGTATTGATTTTTGTTGGAGGTTGTAGTGTTTTATTTGTTGATTTTGAGCCTCTGGAAATCAAAGAAAACAAATTGAAAAAAATACAATATCAATATTTTTTTAGGTAGATTGATTAGAATCAATATCCGATGCCCAGGGTCATCGGCCTCATCGGCTCCAGCGGCTCCATCGGCCTCATCGGCTCCAGCGGCTCCATCGGCCTCATCGGCCTCATTGGCCTCATTGGCTCCAGCGGCTCCATCGGCCTCATCAACCTCATCGGCTCCAGCGGCTCGAGCGGCCTCATCGGCTCCATCGGCTCCATCGGCCTCATCGGCTCCAGCGGCTCCAGCGACTCCATCGGCTCCAGCGACCTCACATCTCCATCGGCTCCATCGGCCTCATCGGCTCCATCGGCCTCATCGGCTCCAGCGGCTCCTGCAGCGGCTCCTTCGGCCTCATCGGCCTCATCGGCTCCATCGGCCTCATCGGCTCCAGTGGCTCCATCGGCCTCGTCGGCTCGAGCGTTCTCATCGGCTCCATCGGTCTCATTGGCTCCAGCGGCTCCATCATCGGCTCCATCGGCCTCATCGGCTCCAGCGGCTCCTGCAGCGGCTCCTTCGGCCTCATCGGCCTCATTGGCCTCATCGGCCTCATCGGCTCCATGGGCCTCATGGGCTCCATCGGCCATCGGCTTCATCGGCCTCATCGGCTCCATCGGCCTCATCGGCTCCATCGGCCTCATCGGCTCCATCGGCCTCATCGGCTCCAGCGGCTCCATCGGCTCGAGCGGCCTCATCGGCTCCATCGGCTCCATCGGCTTCATCGGCTCCAGCGACTCCATTGGCTCCAGCGGCCTCATCGGCCTCATCGGCCTCCTCGGCTCCATCGGCCTCATCGGCTCCATCGGCTCCATCGGCCTCATCGGCTCCATCGGCCTCGTCGGCTCGAGCGTTCTCATCGGCTCCATCGGCCTCATCGGCCTCATCGGAATCGGCTCCATCGGCCTCATCGGCTCCATCGGCCTCATCGGCTCCATCGGCCTCATCGGCTCCAGCGGCTCCATCGGCCTCATCGGCTCGCTCGAGCGGCCTCATCGGCTCCGTCGGCCTCATCGGCTCCAGCGGCTCCATCGGCCTCATCGGCTCCAGCTACTCCATCGGCTCCAGCGGCCTCATCGGCCTCCTCGGCTCCATCGGCCTCATCGGCTCCATCGGCCTCATCGGCCTCATCGGCTCCAGCGGCTCCATCGGCTCCAGCGGCCTCATCGGCTCCGTCGGCCTTATCGGCCTCATCGGCTCCAGCGGCCTCATCGGCCTCTCCGGCCTCATAGGCCTCTCCGGCCTCATCGGCTCCATCGGCCTCATCGGCTCCATCGGCCTCAGCGGCCTCATCGGCTCCAGCGGCTCCATCGGCATGTCTTTACTGGAAAGGCTCACGCCCCGAAGCAGGCGGAATCAGTTGCGTCCATTTTGCGCCTATAGTTTGCTTCGCTGCCTTTTCCTCTTGGCTTGCGATATAGCCTCCAAGTGTCGAACATACGGGGGGGGGCCCCTCACACTAATCAGCAGCGAACATTAGCCTTAAAAAGCTGTTTTCGGCTATTTTAACCTTGGAGATGATAACCTAGAAAAATGTTATTTTCTTGATCCTATTTTGAATTGTTGTTGCTAAAGCAAGTTAAAAACATGTTGTTTTTGTTTGACGAATGTATGCTTTATCTTTTTTTGCATTGGCAAAATCAAAATTGTGATTTTTTCCCGAGAGCGCCTGCGAAGGGTTCTTCGTAAAAAAGCAGCCGTTGTAATACATCCTCACACCCTCGCATCTGCAGATCTACATCTTCACACTCTCACATTTGCTGATCTACATCTTCACACCCTCATGCTGTAAAAGTGTCCACTATGATTCAAAAGGGTGCTGTTCCATTCGGAATGGGGGAACCCCTTGCAAGGATTCCGTGGGTGATTTTTTGAACCCCACAGCCAGGCTGCTACTCTTTTTGGGCAACTGCTGTCGAAAATAATCTCCAGCACCTTTTTTTCTCGCAGTTCCCCCCCCTGCTTTCCCTCAAGAAGCCATGGTATTTGCACAGTACGTTTCCAATGAACAAACATTAAAGAAAACGCTGGCCTTTAAACATTCTTGGAAAGTCACGAAAGCTGGCTGCGCTAGCTGGAGTTGTTCTTGCTTTAGCAAGGAATAGGCAGGAGCAGGACTATTGGAAACCCTGAAGCTTTCCGGCAGGCCCAGGTTCGATCCCCCCTGGTCCCCCCCGAGCCTCCCCCGAGAGGAGATTTCAAGCTGGTAGAGGGTCATCATCCTCATTTTCATCTTCATCTTCATCTTCATCCTCATCCTCATCCTCATCCTCATCCTCCTCATCCTCATCCTCCTCATCCTCATCCTCCTCATCCTCATCCTCCTCATCCTCATCCTCATCCTCCTCATCCTCACCCTCAAAATCCTCATCCTCATCCTCATCCTCATCCTCCTCATCATCATCATCATCAGCATCATCATCATCATCATCGTCATCATCATCATCATCATCATCCCCATCATCCGCAGCATCCACATCATCATCATCATCATCATCATCATCGTCATCATCATCCTCATCCTCATCCTCGTCCTCATCCTCATCATCATCATCATCCTCTTCGTCGTCCTCTTCGTCCTCCTCGTCGTTGATCAGCATCCTCATCCCCGGGTCCCGCTGGGCCATTGGTTTCCTGCAGGTATAGGGTCGTCCTCTTCAGTATTTCATCTTCAGGACGTCATGTTCAGTAAACCAACCAACAACTCTATAAAATCATCATCGGAAACTTGCCGGTTTCCAAATGATCATAATTATTTTCCTCCTCCTCCTCCTCCGCGTCATCATCAGCATCAGCATCAGCATCCGCATCATCATCATCATCATCATAATCATATTCATCATCATCATCACCATCATCTTCATCTTCATCATCATCATCATCATCAGCAGCATCACCAAAAAATCCTCATCCTCATCCTCCATCCTCCATCCTCCATCCCCATCCCCATCCCCATCCCCATCCCCATCCTCATCCTCATCCTCCTCATCATCGTCCTCCTCTTCCTCCTCATCATCATCATTATCAACAACAGCATCATCCTCATCATCATCCCTATCATCGTCATACATATGTTGCTTTGTCTCGAACATTTTTCTGCAGATTCGGGCTTCCATTTGGGGTGTTTTTTTTGATATTGCGTTTCTTTTGCTTACAACACTTGGCGAGAGACGATTATTGCATTGGGGAGTTTTCGCTTGCTGGACTCAATAGATTTTGCAACCCTACAGCAGCCCGTTGCCGCATTCCGACTTCACCTTGCTAATCCCTCTTTACGATTACCACCCTGCCCCAGCCCTGCTAGCTTTCGTACCTCCCCCCTGGCCTCAAGTTTTATTGCCCCTCCGCTCTAGCACACAAGAAAAAAACACTGGTACTTGCAAAACCCAGCGTTTATTTTTCTGGCAGGCTGTGAATACCATGTTTTTTCTGGCGCAAACTGGACCAACTGCGGAAAAACCATGCCTTGGAACATGTTTGGATAGTTTTTTGGAAAACACTGTAAATACCATATGTTTTCAATCGAACTTGGAAAATTGTGGAAAATCATTTGGGAACATCTTTGTTTTTGTTTGGGTAGTGAAGAGTCATCGGGGAAAACAACAAAACATGTCGCAGTTTTTTGTCTGTGATGTTCTTCCTGCGGCGCACCAGCAGAGCAGCAAACAACGCGGGTATATGTGATGTCTTCTATTTTTTTCGTGTTCATCCTTATCCAAAAATGAACCAAACACCGTTTTTACCGCAGGTTTTTGATTTCCGATCAAAAACATTGTATTTACAATACTTTGTCATTAAAAAAAAACGGCAAAGCACGTTGGTTTTGCAGTTTGTTTGTAACTTTCTCCCCGCAGCCCACCACAGCATTGCAGCAAAAACGCTAGTTTTTGCGATGCGCTCTTTTCAAGCATCGCACAAAATTCAAAAAACCTGCCCCAACAGCAAAATTTCGGTCAAATTTTAATTTCGTTTCACGAAGACCCCAAAGGGTCGCAAAATTGGAAAAACTGAAGCTACCCTGCGCCATATGCAATGACCGAGCAAAAGCGGTCCCAAGGGCTCCCCTTCCCCAAGCTAAAGTTGACATAGCAAAATGTTCTATCATTGGGCGGATTTATGATTCAAACGATATAGGTCATGGCAAAACATTTTGAAAACCGTTTTTTTAAGACATTGTTTGTTTTATGTATATACGTGTATTTTCTGCGCATGAAAAACAAGTCAGTAACTTCAAGTAACTTCTCATGCGGTGCAACCTGAAGCTGGGCCAACTTCTACCTGAGCGTCATGCCGAGGTAGCGCGTTCACGTGTATATTTTTTCAGGAAGTTCATGCTTCGCGAACCTTTGTCCTCAAATGCCTGCAGGTAAGGTATAGATTTTTGGGCCTGAAAGTTCATAGATATTTTTTTGGAGTGTGCACTTCATAGATTTTTCGGTAAGGTTCAATTTTTTGGGACTTAAAGCTCATAGATTTTGAGGCTTTAAGGGTCCGATGTTTTTGGGTTGTAAGTTGTAACGTTCAAAGGTTTTTGGGCATTAAGATTCATAGATTTTTGTGGTGTAGGGTGCAGGGTTCACGGGTTTTTGGGATGTAGAGTTCATAGGTTTTTGAGCCGTATGGTGCACGGTTTTTTGCGGCGTGGAGATCATAGATTCTTGGGCCTTAAAAATTATAGACTTCTGGGGTGTAAAGTTCAAATATTTTTGGGGTGTAAGGTTCATAAGATTTGTGGGGCGTGAAGTTCAGAGATTTTTGTGGTGTAAGGTTCGTCCATTTTTGGGCCGTAAAGTTCATAGACTTTTGCAGTGTAGAGTTTATAGTTTTTTGGGCCTTAAAGTTCATAGTTTTTTTGCGGTGTAAGGTTCATAGAGTTTTGGGGCGTGAAGTTCATAGATTTTTGTGGTGTAAGGTTCGTACATTTTTGGGCCATAAAGTTCACAGAACTTTGCGGTATAAAGTTCATAGATTTTGTGGCGTAGAGTTCAGAGAGTTTTGGGGTGAAAAGTTCATAGACTTTTGCAGTGTAATGTTCACAGAATTTTGCAGTATAAAGTTCATAGATAATTAATTGGGTGCGGTACGGTGCCTGGCACACTCCTAGTTGCAAATTGGGTTCGGTACGGTGCCTGGTACACTCCTAGTTTCAAAGTGGGCTGCGGTACGGTGCCTGGTACGCTCCTAGTTTCAAATTGAGGTGCGGTACGGTGCCTGGTACACTCTAGTTGCAAATTGAGGTGCGGTACGGTGCCTGGTACACTCCTAGTTTCAAATTGAGGTGCGGTACGGTGCCTGGCACACTCTAGTTGCAAATTGGGGTGCGGTACGCCGTCAACGTGACGAGTCACTAACCCCTACCCAGCTACATGGCAAGCTGGCCTAGCTGCGCTCGATTAGGCTTTACCACTGCTACGGCAACTACTTCCAGAGGGGTTAGTGACTTGTACCGTTGACGGCGTGAGTCACTGAAGGGAGGGGTAACTTACCCCCTCCCTGAGTGACACTAAAAATTTGGATGCGCTAACTTCTGCAAAAACTTAGCGCAACAGCTGCTGCAAACTTGTTGCCCTGAGCCTGCAGATCCATTGAATTAGGCGTAGTTTACCAAAAACCCAAGCAGCATTTCGGATTTACGAATGACATTACATTTGCTGATTTACTTACAAATTTACTAACCAAGTAAGAAGAATAGTAAACTTTAGTAGTCATAGTAAAATTTAGTAGTAACCTAGAATTTGTGGCATTAATTAAATTCACAGTTTGGGAAATGCCCCGGTCCTCCCTAGGTGCAAAACTCTGATCTTTTCATTGGGCACAAAAGGGCTAGTCGGCCCATGTATTGATTGCCATTCATGGCATGATGTGAAAGAAAGTGCACTCCCCCTTTTGGAGATGGCACCATATCCAAAATCTCAGCAGCTCAAGCCCTTGATGAAATCCTCAGATGAATCGTGTATCCAGTCCAGGTTTCGGGGAGATAAGGGGCTCTTCGGCCTCGTCGTCGGCTGCAGACAACAGCCTTTTGGTTGAGGAGCAGCCAGGCAATCGTCAGCTGCAGTTCACTGAACTTCTCATTTGGATCAGTGTCCTCGAAGTCATAGAGCTTCTGGCGAGGTGTGGAATGGATCCTGACCAATGCATCCACACTGGAAGACAGTTTGAACTCTCTAGTGATGTCAGGGCCACGCATCGATGGTCGCTGGGTCACCAGGGTCCATAGGTCATCAGACCATTCCAACGGCCAGTACCCGCCACCAATCCCATTCTCGATGATCATGGTTTCCATGGTCCTGGTAGCGGAGCCATACCACTGCCTTTCAGGCAGGTAGTAGTCGGGGAACACATCTGGCGGTCCATGGCCAGTTCACCACAAAGTGCCAAAAACCCAGTAGCCGTAGGTGGAATTGGTTTCGAACCTCAGCAAACGCAAACTTCCCTTTAGAGGGCTCCTTGGAATCATACTTGGCACCACCATATAGTGACGGACATATACTTAGAACATCAAATTTTTCCAAAATTTCGGAACCTTTTCTTAGAACATCAAAACAACTACACTTAGAACATCAGAAATGTTCTAAGTACGCACTTAGAACATCAGAAAAACAGATACTTAGAACATCTCCTTTGATTTTTTGCATACTTAGAACATTAAACACACATATACTTAGAACATGTCCTGTTACTTTGGTAAATCTGCATATATACACACAAATACCTTGGTGAACACCATACTTAGAACACTTTCTCCCCTCACTGCTGCAGCATTCTATACCTTTTCTTCGGGAACAATATCCCAAGCAGTCTTCGCTGCAATGGGAAGGTCTCTAGTATATAATTTGTGGGTTTCCTACAGGAGGTAGTCAAAAAGCATAGGTTTCAATACTAAAATGAGCTAAAATGAATTATGTATAATTTTGAACATATATGTATGGTTCCCATTGGTTCCCCACTGGGATGTTCTAAGTATCGCTTGGAAATGTTCTAAGTATAGGTTTTGGGTATGTTCTAACGACTTAATACTTAGAACATCCCCGCTGTGACGGTTTTCAGATTTTTTTCCAAATGATGTTCTAAGTATTTGTCCGTCGCTATAGAGCTCTCCTGTGATGTGGAACTCGGTTGAATCATCTCCCTCGGCATGAATGTCGGAGGTGTCATGGTCAAAGGGCTCTGCAGAGTAGATGTCTGAGACAAGGATGTAGGCTCAGTTAAGGTATCTCTCCCCCCTTCGTGGGCTGTGGTACCCACTGGTTGCGGAGCTGCAGGAGCTGGTTCTTGACTGCTGCCCCCCCCATCCTGACTCTGTTCCAACTGTCGTACTTCCCCGAGTCGACGGACTGAGAACGAGGTAATTCCCTGGCCTGCATCTCTGCTGTTCGTCCACTCCGGTCCAGTCAAAACTCTGGTAGTAGTTGACAGTGCATCCACCTGTTCAACTCTGACCTCCATCGCCTTCTCGACAATCAACTGGGCCACTCGATCTCCAGAGCGGATCCAAAACTCCATCGGTGACAGGTTGTGAATCAAAACCTTGATTTCCCCTCTGAAATCACGGTCGATAACTCCACCTCCAACTTCTATGCCTCTCACCATCCTTCCATAGGTTCCATGCGGAAGTTCAACCGCAATCCCTGTCCTCACCAGCATGTATTCTCCTGATGGGATTCTGTACTCCTCCACTGTGGTGAGATCCAGACCTGCAGATCCCTCCGTTCCTCTGGTTGGCACTGATGCTAGTTCGTGCATCAGCAAACCAGGTTCCTCCCGGCTGATCCATCTCCTCAAGGTGTCAATCCCAAACCTTGACACCATGTCCACTACAACGAGGATCACGGCCACAGCAACCATCAAAAAGATCCAACTCATGCTATCCTCATTGGTGGCTGTTGGCTCAATCTCTGTACCTTCAGCTGATGCCATGACAATGGAAGTTGAAACCACCAAGAGAGCAAGTGCATCTTGAAGTCTCTTCCGCTGATCTCCTCCTTCACAGAGGCGCTTGACAGCAACCACCTCCCTTTTCTCAGTGGTCATCTTGAGGGCCTGGATGAAGTGGCGTAGCAGCATTCCTTGGAGCTGCTTCGTCATCCCGTCGGCCACCAACAGCTTTCCAGACTGGTGTTCCAACGTGGTCTCCCCCCTATCAACAGCCTCATGTAGGCCTTGGGCACGAATCTTCAAATGTCTGGTGCGCCAGCTTCCAGTCGTACCTGACACAATGCTGATCCCAGCTGTGGAGTCAGAATACATCCGGCCTTCAAGGGGCCCTGACTGCAACATGCTGACTACTGATTTGACACAGCGAAGTGCTGTGAGGCCCTCCAGCATTGACATCAGCTCAGCCTCTGCCGTTGACAGTGTCACAAAGCTCTGCCGGCAGGTAATCCAAAAAACTGGTGCTCCTGCATAGAAGCCCACTACGCCGCTGATGCTCTTCAACCCAGACGAGGCATAGCTGGCGTCTGTGTAAACCTCGATGAGGTTCTCATGGCGAGCTCTCCGCTGGCTGCCGCCCTCACCAAAGTCTCCATCTGGCAATCTGCCGTATTCCAGAGCTAGGTCCAAGGAGGTCTTGAGATAGGCCCTAACTTCACGGCCAATCTTCATCACTCCCTTTGGCCTTTTCGTGGCATACATGCTCATCAAACTCACTGCAAAACTGATGTCAGGCCTGGTTCGACCTGCTAACCAAAGCAATTCGCCCGTCTGACGTTGGGCTACTTGAACCTCTTGTGGAGTGACATGATCCTCCTCCTCAGGAGTTTTGATGTGGGACAGTCTCAGACCTTTCTCTTCTGGGTATTTCTCCAAAAGACTCTGGATATAGGACTGTTGGTGAACCCGGTATACTCCCTTCCTGAGTTCAATTTCCATCCCCAGGAATCTCACCGGTGGTCCATCTTTTCTCAGCCAGTCTGGGCTGCCCACCTCCCATTCCTGCTGCATCCTGGTGCAAAATCCATCCAGGACTCCTTCTTCTCCAACCGCAAGAACATCATCCACATAGGTCACGAAGTACCCAACTACTTCGTTTTGGACCTTCCCGACATCGGTCATGGCGGCAGATTGAGGCCGTTCCTCATTCAGACTCCCATGGCCTTCCAATGACCCTCCACTGGACGCAGCCCACGTACCCTCTCCTCCAGAGTCCGTGCAGCGATGCAGTGGAGCTTCAGCCACCGCAGTCCACGTACCCTCTCCTCCAGGGTCCGTGCAGCGCCAGGCTGGTTTGACGATCTTCCAAATGTCGGGGTCTTCAGTCTTTTCGACGGCATAGTCAATGCCATTCACTGACCACTTGAAGGTCACCATTCGTTGATTCCTAAACTGCGTCCACTCCTTTGGACTTGTGATAAGGCCATACAGGGCTCGATCAACCAACCACAAAGTTCCAGGCTGGCAAACTCCAGCCAAGATGAACACCTGGGGCGGCTGAACGATGACAATCTCCTTGGAGTGATCCTTGCGGGCTCTCAAAAATGCAGTCTTCACATCCAAAGTGACTGCTGAGCAAGATCGAAGCCCACATCTCCTCAAAATGGCACGGACTTCTGTCGCTCCAGTGCCACCAGCATAGGTGTCTGCCAGACTGCGTTGGGTCATAAAGTTCCCACATGCACAGGCTCTGCACTTCCGTTTTCCAGTGCCAGCCTTTCTAGTGAAGACAGCCTTAGCTGGTATGCGCTCAAACAGCACATTCTGGCGCTCTGCATCACGTCGAAGCTGTTCTGCTTCCGCTTCGGTGATGACCCTGATGGCACCAGTCTCCTCAGTGATAGAGTGAAATTCACTCTCCATGCTAGCCTTCCATTCCTCCAGCTCCTGCTTGACTTCGGCCAGCGAATAGGTCTTCGTCTGCAGAAAGACCTCTTGGCTAAATGCCATCTCCTCCGTCTCCTCTTCCTGTAGCTGCCTCTGAACTGCATCTTCTCTGGCTAATCCTTCAGCCAATCCCTCCACATCTGCGATCAGAGACCTCAAAAACTGGTCTGTACCTGCTACTTCTCGTGAAGCAGGTCCAACTCCACATTCCTCCTCTGTCAGCTCATCTCTGATGTTGAGCTCCTCCATCAAAAGTCGTATCCCCGCAGCTCTCCAATCTCAGCTGCATCCTCTAATTGAGCTTCCTCTGGAGTCCCCTCAGCAATGATCACATCAACTGAGTGAAAGAACTTCCCATCCTCACCCTGCACGAAGTAGCCAGGCATCGATGCTGACATGGCTGCATCTGGCCCCAGCACAGTGACTTTTCGTCGGCTGAGCTTCCAATCCATGTACTTCTGAAACCAGATCTTCTGTCGTGCAATGGCTGTCGATCCATAAGGCAGCATATCACGTACTGGAATTCCAAATCCAGCAAGCTGCTGCCGTAGTTTTCTCTCAGCTGCATGTCGAGCTGCAAGTGGCCACATAGTTGGATCCTGGTTGGTCTCCTTCAGCAAGGTTCGAGTGTGGCCCTTAAGCACTCCAATAGCAGCCTCCCATTGGATTTGAAAGAATCACCATCGGTGTATGTGCGCATCACCTGGCGCTGTTCTGACCATTTCCTGATGGCCTGAGACCTCAGTTCTCCTGCTCTGTCTGAATGAAGCCTCAACAGCGGAAGCCCCAAGTAGCGCAACCGCGCATGAAGGCGTGACAGCCCTGCAATCACCGATGGGCCCTTTCGATCCGGAAGGATCTCCACAAAGGTCAACGGTCCGATCTTGAAGCTCTCCTCCGCTTGGATCTTTTCCCTCCATTTCTGAGGATCATCCTCCTTCTCATCCGCTGGACTCTCACCAGTGGTATCCTCCTCAACTTCCAGGGGATCTTCGTTCTCCTCCGCGAGGTCGTCACCAGGAACTGGAGCCTCAGGAGGCTCTTCTTCATCATCGTTGAAGATACTAGCGAAGGGTTTAAGTCACATCAGTTGTGCAGAAGTCACATCAACCCCATGTAACAGCGAGTTGGAAGAAAGTCACATCAACAGGGCAAAAGTCACATCAAAAGATCAAAATCCCAATGGCACACCGGCTTTCAAGGAATGTTGTTATATCTCCAAAAATGAAGAAAACATTGCGCACACTGAGGTATTCACATATGTTTAAACTATGTTTTCAAAGGATATATTTAGGAATCACCATGGCACACGGCCTCCCAGATCTTTAACTTTGTTTCCTAACAAACATAGATTTCCATGTAATAGCTATGGGCAACATCATCATATCAACAACGTTAAAATCTGAAAACCCAGTGGCACACCGCTGTCAACATCCGCTTCCGCTTGAATGTTTCATAAGTTCTGCCTTCTGTAAACATTCCCTCTCTCTGCTGGCGTCTCCCGCCCGTATCTCCCGCCAGCGCCAAACAAGGCGACCGAGACTGTAATTTTCTTTTTCGGCAAAATGTTTGCACCAGCGGCAGCAGCAGCAGGAGGAAGCAGCAGCAGCAGCAGAGGAGGAGGAGGAAGCAGCAGCAGGAGGAGGAGGAAGCAGCAGCAGCAGCAGGAGGCAGCAGCAGCAGCAGGAGGCAGCAGCAGCAGCAGCAGCAGGAGGAAGCAGCAGCAGCAGCAGGCGGAAGCAGCAGCAGCAGCAGCAGCAGCAGCAGGAGGCAGCAGCAGGAGGCAGCAGCAGGAGGCAGCAGCAGGAGGCAGCAGCAGGAGGCAGCAGCAGCAGGAAGCCGCAGCCGCAGCAGCAGCAGCAGCAGGAGGCAGCAGCAACAGCAGCAGGAGGCAGCAGCAACAGCAGCAGCAACAGCAGCAGCAACAGCAGCAGGAGGCAGCAGCAAGGAGCAGCAAGCAAGCAGCAAGCAAGCAGAAAGCAAGCAGAAAGCAGCAACCAGCGTTTGCCCCGTTGAAAGAATAATGAAATATAATATAAGTTTTATAAATCAACGCAATACAAAAATTGAACTTTTTCTAGGCGCACGGCCCCAAAACAATGAAATCGTCCAATTACTAAAAGTTGTGGTGATGCCAAACTTGAACTTTTTCCAGGCGCACGGCCTCCCGATACAACTTCTACGAGCTGATACGACTTAACGCTAGGGCTAGTAGGGTCAAATAGAATCATGTCAACAAAACATTGCGTACAGCGATGAAAAAGTGTTCGAATCAATAACCAATCAAATAAAGAACTATACGAAACACTGCGCGCACGCAGGTGTGATACGACTTCAGGTCGATTGATACGACTTAAGCCTAGTGGTAGTACCTCCTTCTATTGGCTGTCCTCTGGGCACACCCGCTGACGCAGTCCCGTCCCCCTCTCCTCTAGGGTCACGGCAGCGATGAGCAGGGCCCTCTTCCTCCTTTTGACCTCTGGGCACACCTGCTGACGCAGTCCCGTCCCCCTCTCCTCTAGGGTCACGGCAGCGATGAGCAGGGCCCTCTTCCTCCTTTTGATGCAACGGCCTCCCATCTAAGGTCGTAGGCAAAGTGTACACTCCAACTAGGATGTAACGTCCACATCCCAACTGATCCGTTCCTTTCTTGAAAGGTCCAGCTAAGTCGATCCCAAGTGTGTAGCTCTCCGGAGTGACAATCTTCCGGTGATGTCTTGACTGACCTTGAGATTCGAGGCAAGTCCGGCATCCTCGATAGTATGGAAGGTGATCATTCCTGAGGTGCTTCTTCCAACCCTCAAGAGTCATCCTTTTCACCTTGACCTCCAACTCCCTTCTCAAAGCCTCTGCAATAGCCCTCTTCAATCCTGGGGCCCACGCTGACCAACTCTTGGAAAGTTGAATCCTTTCATCCACGGACATCTTCTCCGGAGCTCCTTCTGGTGTTGACCCAGCACCCCTGAGTCCTTGAAGCTGCTGTAGTCCATAGAGATTCGTCCCCAGAGTCGTTGGTTTCCTCCTGCTGTGTCCCATCGGACCCTGATCACAGTGAATCTCCACGAACTCATTGGCTTTCTTCATCCATTCCCATTCAGGGAAGGCCCAGTAGCTGGGATAGCGCTGTTTCTGAACTGCGCTTTCATCCAGTTAGTTCTCAGGATCCTCAGGCTGCTCTGTCAAGTACAGAGTCTTCTCAGTGTTGACCTTCTTGGCACGGTGGTACAAGTAGTAGTGCCTCAGCCACAAGATGGTGTCCTGCTGTACTTGACATAGCAGGCTCTCGTTGAGGCCATTCAGACCAAATCTCTCCGGACCCAACCGTGACCTCAATGGTGGTGGTCCTGGTTGACGATACCTCAATCTCGACATCGTACGGCATGGTGGCCCTCCAATCCAGGCACACGTCCTGCCGCTATCTGCCAGTTCCAGCAGGTACTCCATCACATCATCTCGAAGTAGATTCTGTCTGGAATCCAATTCTGTGTCCACACAGATCGTCGCCCTCTGAGGCGTGTCCAACTCCTTTTTCCAAAAACCAGCATCCTTTCCACTAAACAAGTGAACCACAATCTGTTGAGCTCGACGAAAACGTCGTCGCTGGTGTCGATTCCAGGGCAAATCACCCTCTCGATAGCCACGTTTGCTTGTCAAGACTTGGACCAACAACTCCACCGGAACTTCAGGGAACATTGACCTCAGCTCCTTGAGCTCCTCCACGAAGCTGTCATCCAAACCTCCAATGTTCCCCTCTCCCTTGAGGATAGCCAGCCGAGCACGGCGCTCCACAAAATGCCGCTCGACTTCTCCTGTAGGGCAGCCATTTTCAAGCTGCGTGTCCAAGATGCATCCTGATGGGTCTGTCAGCTCAAACGTGGTGCCCTCCCAGCGCACGCAGTGCACAATCTCTGCAAGAACTCCAAGAGGTACTATACACTGCACTGGGGTCAAAGACAACAACGTCTTGGACCAGGGTAATTGGCGCAGCACAGCCGATCCCTGTGCTAACTCCATCCTCACTTCCACAGCTTGTTCCCACTCCCGCTTGCTCTTAGTTGTACGCAATGCGTGGGTTGCCCCACCGTCCAGCAATGCCTGTCCAGAGCTCTGTACCTCCAGACTGTTGACCTTGATGGTCTTCAATGCAGATCCCTTCAGTGACTTCAGCAGTGCCGCCGCTTCCTGCATCAATTCTTGCACAGGGGGCGCTGGAACTCGGGCAAGGTCCCCCTCTACTCTCGGGTGACCGCCGCCTGTCCCACTGCTCTTCGACTCCTCGTCCTTGGCTGACTGTTCTGAAGGTTGATCTGCCTTCTTCAAGGCTGGTGCTGTTCCAGCTCCATCAGGGCCCTTGCCCTTGTCGCTCCCACTCTTCCCTTTTCCTCCAGCATCGCCTCCACTGTTCTCCTTGGACGTAGTGGCCTTGACAGTGCAGTCTCTCCTGGAGTGCTTGGTAGAAGAGCAGTTGTAGCATCGGCCCTTCTTGTCGATGGAACTCCAATCATGGATGTAAGAGCAATCTGATCCCTTCTTACACCCATCCTCAGTTCCAAAAAACTTGCATGGCAAGCGATCTCCCTTGCCTCCCTTCTCAGCTGTCTTCCCTTTACCCTCGCCTTTCTGCGGTGCCTCAGCAGCAGCTCCTCCCTCCAGGGCTTTCACCTTCACCGTTGCATTGGCAGGCACTCCACCATGGAAGAGGCTCTCCGCTTCAGCCATCACAGAGTCAGCGTAGCTTACCACTGCTGGCAAGGTAGGGTTCACATCCACCATCAACTGCGTCCTCATACTGTTCAGCCTGAACGCAGCCTGGGGCGAGGACTGGACCACCACGCCACTCATCTTGTCAAGAGCTCCTATGAGGAGCGTCGGGTCTGGTGTCGCGACCTTCAACTCCTGTGACCTCCTCAAGCTTCTCTTCCAAGCCTTGATCTGATCAAGGAAGTCCACCAGATTGGTTGGAGATCGTCCATCCACCAGTTGGCGCAACAGCAACGCCTTCTCTCCTAATCCTCCAGGCTGGTACCGAGTGAGCACCCGGTAAATGATCTCCACTGTGTGGGCCACTCTGTTGGCCAACATTCCGGATCGAAGTCCATCCGGCAAGGCTTGCAAGAGCATGGATTGACCTCTTTGCCCCAGCCTTGCCCATGTAGTCTTACAATCTCTTGGAACATCTGGTGAAAGATATAGACGTTGAAGTGGTTCAGAATGGAGCCAGGTGTTGTAGGTGGTCTGTGCCTCCATCACTACAGCATCCCACCACGCACCACTGCTCACACTGAGATCCTTCATGACCGGCGAAATCAATGCCAGCCAATCTCCAATGACCACACCGCCCAGCTCACCCTCCTTGATTGCTGGTAATGGTGGAAGATCGACCGTCCTGATCGACTCTCCAGCTCCTTGGAATCAAGTCAGCTCCTGTGGCAGTTGGAAAGGCGCCATCCTTGGCACTCCAAACCCACCCATGCCACCACCGTTGGCTCCTCCTCCATACGGAGCTTGATATCCATTTCCAGAAAATGCTCCATGGCCATCGGGTTGAAATCCACCACCTCCATGGCCTTGTCATCCATGCACATTGGGCTGAAATCCACCGCCTCCATGGCCTTGTCCATTGGCTGTGGGCACACCAGTCTTCGCAGACCATGTTCCCTCTCCTCCAAGGCCCATGCAGCGCGACACTTGTGTCCCATTGTTGACAGCCATCTGCAATGCTCCAGCCGCGGACACTCCAGTCATCGCAGACCATGTTCCCTCTCCTCCAGGGCCCATGCAGCGCGACATCTGTGTCCCAGTCGCAGCGGCTGTCTGTGCCCCATTAGCCATCGCAGACCACCTTCCCTCTCCTCCAGGGCCCGTGCAGCGGGTTGCTGGGGCACCAGTGGCAGCAATCAGCTGCGATACCAAAGCACTCAGAGTCTGCGTCACCTGACCGAGAACCTGATGCTGGTCTGTCATCGCACCCAAGTCCACAGTTCCTGGAGGTTGGGTTTCTGCCAAGCCTGATTGCCTCTTGGCAGACACTGACTCAGGCGGGGTATTCCATTCAGCCCCCAAACCTACATCCTCCGATTTCACATCTTCCAAAGGAACAACTGGTCCATCAAGAATTGAAAGAGTTTGTCCATCCTGTCCTTTTGGTTGTCCTTCTATTTCAACCCTCTCTACCCGATTCATCACCGGTGCAACTGCTGACTGGGAGATCAGTTTCTCCTTGAGTTCATCAACTTCCTGCTTCAACTGGCTGTTCTGTTGAAGCACTAGAGCTATTAGCTGTCTCATATCTGGCATCCCAGTCTGCCCGTCCTCACCTCCGGTGGCAGGCCTCGAATTCGTAGCCTGGTCAGATTCAGGAAATCCTTCAGGCCTCAACGATCTCAGCAGCGCTTCATCCTGGGCCTTTTCCTTCGTCCTTTCTGACCAGAAGGGGTTCACAGCCAACTCCCTGTCGTGCTGTTTAACCACAGGTCCATACGTGGTTGGGGCTCCCTTTGGTGGTTGATCCCCCTTTCTATCCTCTATTTGTAAGGTCCCCTTTGACCTCCCATCCATGGCGTTCTTTGGGCTCATAACCCACAGTTTGGGAAATGCCCCGGTCCTCCCTAGGTGCAAAACTCTGATCTTTTCATTGGGCACAAAAGGGCTAGTCGGCCCATGTATTGATTGCCATTCATGGCATGATGTGAAAGAAAGTGCAAAATTAATTAAAATTCACATTTTTTTGTGTTGTAGAGTTCGTAGTTTTTTTGCTTTAGAGTTCATAGATGTTTGGGTTTCAAGGTTTGTAGGTTCTCTGAAGTGTAGAGTTCATAGATTCTTGGGCCTTAAAGTTCATAGGTTCTTGTGGTGTAGAATTCAAAGATTTTTTCCACCGCAAAAAATCTGCGAACTTTAAGATCCAAAAAGTCTTTGAACTTTACGCCACAAGAAACTCAAAACGTTAAGTTAAGGCCAAAAAATCTACGAACCTTACGCCCCAAAAAGTTTATGCATTTTCAGGCCCAAAAGTCTGAACTTTACAGCCCAAAAGTCTATGAACCTTACACTGCAAGAATCCATGAACTTTATACCGCAAAATTCTGTGAACTTTACACCCCAGAAATCTATGAATTTTACGCTCCAAACACTTCTGAACTTTTCGCCCCCAAAACTCTATGGACTTTATACCGCAAAGTTCTGTGAACTTTATGGCCCAAAAATGTACGAACCTTACACCACAAAAATCTATGAACTTCACGCCCCAAAACTCTATGAACCTTACACCGCAAAAAACTATGAACTTTAAGACCCAAAAAACTATAAACTCTACACTGCAAAAGTCTATGAACTTTACGGCCCAAAAATGTACGAACCTTACACCACAAAAATCTCTGAACTTCACGCCCCACAAATCTTTGAACCTTATGCTGAAAAAATCTACAAACTATACACCCCAAAAATATTTGAACTTTACACCCCAAAAGTCTATAATTTTTAAGGCCCAAGAATCTATGATCTCTACGCCGCAAAAATCTATGCACCATATGGCTCAAAAACCTATGAACTCTACATCCCAAAAACCTGTGAACCCTACACCCTACATCACAAATATCTATGAACCTTAATGCCCAAAAACCTTTGAACGTTACAACCGAAAAACATCGGACCATTAAAGCCTCAAAATCTATGAGCTTTAAGGCCCAAAAAAAGATTGAACCTTACCGAAAAATCTATGAAGTGCACACTCCAAAAAATCTATGAATTTTCAGGCCCAAAAATCTATACCTTACCTGCAGGCATTTGAGGACAAAGGTTTGCGAAGCATGAACTTCCTGAAAAAATATACACGTGAACGCGCTACCTCGGCATGACGCTCAGGTAGAAGTTGGCCCAGCTTCAGGTTGCACCGCATGAGAAATTACTTAAAGTTACTGACTTATTTTTCATGCGCAGAAAATACACGGATATACATAAAACGAACAATGTCTTTAAAGAACGGTTTTCAAAATGTTTTGCCATGACCTATATCATTTGAATCATAAATCCGCCCACGCCGCTCGGCGGTGAAGCCGTGCCATTGGGGTGCAATCAGCCAAAAAGAGTTCATCCTAATGATATTACATTTTGCTATGTCAACTTTAGCTTGGGGAAGGGGAGCCCTTGGGACCGCTTTTGCTCCGTCATTGCATATGGCGCAGGGTAGCTTCAGTTTTTCGAATTTTGCGACCCTTTGGGGTCTTCGTGAAACGAAATTAAAATTTGATCGAAATTTTGCTGTTGGGGCAGGTTCTTGAATTTTGTGCGATGCTTGAAAAGAGAAAGAAAGTACAGAAAACATCGCAAAAACTAGTGTTTTTGCTGCAATGCTGTGGTGGGCTGCGGGGAGAAAGTTACAAACAAACTGCAAAAACAACGTGCCTTGCCGTTTTTTAATGACAAAGTATTGTAAATACAATGTTTTTGGTCGGAAATCAAAAACCTGCGGTAAAAACGGTGTTTGGTTCATTTTTAGATAAGGATGAACACGAAAAAAATAGAAGGCATCACGTATACCCGCGTTGTTTGCTGCTCTGCTGGTGCGCCGCAGAAAGAACATCACAGACAAAAAACTGCGACATGTTCTGTTGTTTTCCCCGATGACTCTTCGCTACCCAAACAAAAACAAATATGTTCCGAAATGTTTTTCCACAGTTTTCCAAGTTCGATTGAAAACATATGGTATTTACAGTGTTTTCCAAAAAACTATCCAAACATGTTCCAAGGCATGGTTTTTCCGCAGTTGGTCCAGTTTGCGCCAGAAAAAACATGGTATTCACAGCCTGCCAGAAAAATAAACGCTGGGTTTTGCAAGTAAGTACCAGTGTTTTTTTCTTGTGTACTAGAGCGGAGGGACAATAAAACTTGAGGCCAGGGGGGAGGTACGAAAGCTAGCAGGGCTGGGGCAGGGTGGTAATCGTAAAGAGGGATTAGCAAGGTGAAGTCGGAATGCGGCAACGGGCTGTTTTAGGGTTGCGAAATCTATTGAGTCCAGCAAGCGAAAACTCCCCAATGCAATAATCGTCTCTCGCCAAGTGTTGTAAGCAAAAGAAACGCAATATAAAAAAAAAAAAACGCACCCCAAATGGAAGCCCGAATCTGCAGAAAGATGTTCGAGACAAAGCAACATATGTATGACGATGATAGGAATGATGATGAGGATGATGCTGTTGTTGATAATCATGATGATGAAGAGGAGGAGGACGATGATGAGGAGGATGAGGATGAGGATGGGGATGAGGATGGAGGATGAGGATGAGGATTTCATTGATGATGATGATGATGATGATGATGATGATACAGATGATGACGAGGAGGAGGAGGAAAATAATTATGATCATTTGGAAACCGGCAAGTTTCCGATGAGGATTTTATAGAGTTGTTGGTTGGTTTGAACATGACGTCCTGAAGATGAAATACTGAAGAGGACGACCCTATACCTGCAGGAAACCAATGGCCCAGCGGGACCCGGAGATGAGGATGCTGATCAACGACGAGGAGGATGAAGAGGACGAAGAGGACGAAGAGGACGAAGAGGATGAGGATGAGGATGATGAGGAATGAGGATGAGGATGATGAGGATGAGGATGAGGATGAGGAGGATGAGGATGAAGATGAAAATGAGGATGATGATGACCCTCTATCGTACCAGCTTGAAATCTCCTCTCGGGGGAGGCTCGGGGGGGACCAGGGGGGATCGAACCTGGGCCTGCCGGAAAGCTTCAGGGTTTCCAGTAGTCCTGCTCCCTGCCTATTCCTTGCTAAAGCAAGAGCAACTTCAGCTAGCACAGCCAGCTTTCGTGGCTTTTCCAAAAATGTTCAAAGGCCAGCGTTTTTCTTAATGTTTGTTCAATGGAAACGCACTGTAGGTAACATCTTTTCTTTGAAGGAAAATGGAAAAACTGTGCAAATACCATGATTTCTTGAGGGAAAGCGGGGGGGGGAACTGCGAGAAGAAAAGTGCTTGAGATTATTTTCGACAGCATTGTCCAAAAAGAGTAGCAGCCTGGCTGTGGAGTGCGAAAAATCACCCCCAGGGAATCCTTGCAAGGGGTTCCCCCATTCCGAATGGAACAGCGCCCTTTTAAATCATAGTGGGCACTTTTACAGCATCCCATGGAAAAATGCGAACAGATCTCCCACCTATCTTTTTAAATGATTTGTGGCATGCGGTAAATTATGATCTTCACATGTTTGTTTCTCGATCTTTTCTAAGAATCACAAATAAATAATCATCACCAAAAACCAACATCAAAAACAACATGTTGGGTTGACGGGGGGGGTTAGCCCCGCTTCCAATTGTTTTGGTTCGTCTGTCTGTCAAAGGCAAAGTGCATATCATCAAAAATTAGTGTTTCGCTGTGGCGAAATGGCAGTTTTCAAACATGCTTATGATGTGTCATTGACTTGAGTTCTGCTTAGCAGTGTCAACATAACTTTCATTTTTTCAAAAAAATGGATGTTGGGAGCAACCCTTACAGGGGTTTGTTGCCGCGATACATTTGCATTTTGAGCTCTTTTTTTCATTGATGTGTCAAAGGCAAAGTCACATGATCAAAAAGGAGTGTTTCGCCGTGGCGAAATGACAATTTTCAAACATGGTTATGTTGTGTCATTGACTTTTACAGGGGTTTGTTGCGGCGACACATTTGCATGTTGAGCCCTTTTTTTCACTTGTCTTCCATCCACGAGACATCTTCAAAACATTTCACATGACTGACTTTGTCAGTCATGTGGGCAATGAATTGAGCGAACGCCATCATAGTCGCTTCCAGGCCTAAGTTCTTGTGAATGTAAAGTGCTGACAAACCATCCACGTGTGCAGTTTTCAATGAGAGGCCTCCAAGCTTATTGTTTCGTCTCAGCTGCTTTTTCAGCAGAGCTGTGTGAGATTCTGCGACCTGGTCTCCTCCGACCATGGTTACTTTATGCCGGCCAGTTTGAGCTGCTTTGCAGCCAATGGCTTTCAAGGCTGTTGTGGAAACCTTTCTCTTTTTGAGGGACTGTACAGGTGTGTATTCTGACAAGCTATGTCTAGCAGTGACTGCTTCCAAGTTCAATTTTTTTCTAGCTCCCTTCAATCCTTTGGAGGCATCGGAGCCCAGGATGTGTTTGCTGGGGTTCACTTTGTGTTGCAAGAGCGGCACAACTTCGTCTAAAGTCTCTGGCGGGCCAGGAGCAGATGTAGCCGTGAAGCGGTCAGGCAAAGGATAGAAAGCGCTTTGTTTGTTTTTTCTGCTGACAGCCACTAGAAACCGACCACCATGCACTGCCACTTTGGAAGTTGGTTTCTTGGCAACCGTGTTCCCGGCTGGCTTCTTTGTCATTTTTCGTTTCTTTGACCCCACCTTGTTTTTTCTCGTTGCCGTACGACACGAATCTACCTCCAGGATTCCGGCGTCAAAGGTCATGGATTTGTTTTTCTGAAACTCAGCCCAACCTGTCACCATGCGAGCTTGCTTGTAAATGGAATCGACATAGTCATGGGATCGCCCAACAATGTGCGCAGCTGCATCTTGAGGAATCTTAGCACTGACACAATAAACCGTACGTACGAAGCCTTGCATGTCTGGTTCATGTCCACCTCTCAGTCGGTTGATGAAGGGTGTGTAGCCAAATTTCCAATTGATACCTACAGGCAAGAACGGCCACAACTGAAAAACGCACAAGTCGAAGACTAGGTGAACATGCGTATATCATTTGCGATGGATCCAAAAAAATGAAACCATACCAAGATGCGAGGTCGCAGTGCTGGACAAGAACGGTTCGAACAACGCAGTAAGGCAGGATCTTGTTGAAGCTGGTTCAAGGATGCTTGACATCTCCAGCACTGACGTCCCCACTGCACCCCGAAGAAACCTTTGGCTTCCAGGTATTTTTTGCACCGCATTTCAGACCACAAGGCTAAGGATGCAAAGTCAATCTGCTTGAGACCTCGCAAAGCACGGTACTTTTTGAATTTCCCACGGATTCCGGGAGAATAGCTGAGACCCTTCTTGTGAAATTCTCTGTTGACACCAGAACTCGTAGCGATGGTGCGACTCGGAGGTCGTTTGCGCCCAGAGGGATATCTATCATGTCCGAGGGATTTTTTCATTGGACGTTCCCTGTGTGAAACTCGGACCTAAAAAGGCTTTGCAAAAAAGACGTGACATGAGTGGAAAATGGCCACTGGCTTGCTCAAAAAAACCTCACACCTAGTGAAACACATGGCACCCACAACTTCACCAACCAAATTCTGGCGACTGGGAGAAACGTGCAAGGTGTGTCTGCAGTCAAGGTATCAGAGTCATGGCCAAGTGGTTTGAATTGATTCCCATGATATTCGCGATTGACAGGCCATTTCATTCTGCGGAAACTTCATGCTTCATTCTTCATCAGGTGCAAAGATCTCTCAGCAAACAAACCGCAGCAGCAGCTCTTTTTCCGATTGGCACAAAGTTCTTCACACATCGCGCTCAGTGTTTCGGCGCAAACTGGCAGGGAGTTCTGCATACTTGTTTCTCATGAACTTGGGCAGCTCCGACCATTTGTCTTTCGGAACAGGAGCGGAAAAAAAACACATTCTTTTACCATCTTGCACTTTCTTGAACCTATTGCAAAGCAAGCGAATCTGTCCTGCAAATTGACCAGAAGCATAAAGGTGCGGCGACAAAGCATTTCCACAGTCTGCCCGCATGCATCTACCCCATTTTGTGTCAGGCAGGGAGGTCGCTCCATCTTCATCTGCGACCGGTTTGACACGGTCCTCAAAGAGCGCAGCCCGCTGCAGCATCGACATAGGGCCGCCAGACGAAGACGCAGCCGAAGATGAGTGAGTGAGCTCGGCAGCAGAAGCTGAGGGCAACCTGAGATTCATCATTCTCAAATGCAAATGAATGCATCAGGGAAAGAATTGACAGTACAAATCCTTGGAAAACAATTCGAAAAACAAACCAAGAAGCGGGGCATTCACAGAGTGCTTCAAAAGATAATCGAGTTTTTGTCGCAAAGCTATAGGACTATCGATAATCTTTCCACCTTGGAAGCGCGGTGGCGACAAACTTTCCGATTTAGCTGACGATGCATCTCCTTCAGCATCTTGACTTTCGGATTCCGATTCCAAAGTCAACGTAGGAGCCAACATTCTTCGAATCTCCGGGCTCTCACAGACCTAGGATACAACAGTTTGAACGTCACGAACATGACAGTACAAAGTCTATTTCGTCTATTTCGGCATCCGACAAGAAATGATAACGAGGTCATCTAAGGAAGAAAAGTAAGATGTCAAGAAAAAAACTAAAACCGAACTCAGAAACAGGAATCACGGAGGGTGGATGTTCAAGAGTTCTGCGTCCTGCAGTCGAAAGCGGCTCAATGGGCTGCCCAGATTCCAGCAAATTTTGCAACATCATTTCACATTGAAAGTCCCAAGGTTCAGCCAACTCTGAGTCAGGAAAGCTCTGCGGCATTGTTCCACGTAGCCGCTTCTGCAACCATTCACCTTGTTGAAGAACTTTCACTGGCAGAGGCCTATGTTCTTTCACATAACGAAACCAAATTTCCTTGAGAACCGACAAACCCTGGCGAAGGCTCGTCCAATGATACACTCGTTCCACTGCAGCAAAGGTGGTCTCAGCTCCAGCATCCCCATGCCATTTCAACGCTAAGATGTAGTGAACATCCCACAGTTCTTCCGTGCTCAAAAAGGACCAAAGAACACAGACAGGTTGAAACTTTTCATGAGCTGCGCGGAGGAGAATTAACAATGTAACACCATACAGAAGCGGATCCATGGAAACAGAGCCCAGCAGCGAGCTACACAAGCAAAGCTGTGCTAGACAAGCATGACATTCCCATGATATTCGCGTTAAACCCTTTCTTGCGTTTGAACCATGTAACTACGAACTACTTTTGGAAACTTATATGTCTAAGCAAACTTGACGAACTCTCACGCAACCAAGAACTCCAACCAGCCCTGACACACCAATGCAGCCCAGCCCCAACATCTGAGATGCGTACCTGCAGCGCAGGTAGCAGGCAGACATGACCGGTGAAATTTACATAAACAAATCATCCTGACAAGTATATATTATTCAGTAAATATATAATTATATAATACAGTAAATATATCATACAGTTAACACAGACCCAACCCCCCCAACCCCAAATACGTTCTTCGCGTACCATCAACATCGAAAGCAAGTGCACACACACTGCCCCCAAGACCTTCTGAGCGTAGCAACCCCCCCCAACCCCAGATGATCAGCGTAACATCATCAGCGTAACATGAACGTTAACATCCCACCCCACCCCTCCCCAACCCCAGATGATCAGCGTAACATCATCAGCGTAACATGAACGTTAACATCCCACCCCACCCCTCCCCAACCCCAGATGATCAGCGTAACATCATCAGCGTAACATGAACGTTAACATCCCACCCCACCCCTCCCCAACCCCAGATGATCAGCGTAACATCATCAGCGTAACATGAACGTTAACATCCCACCCCACCCCACCCCAACCCCAGATGATCAGCGTAACATCATCAGCGTAACATGAACGTTAACATCCCACCCCACCCCTCCCCAACCCCAGATGATCAGCGTAACATCATCAGCGTAACATGAACGTTAACATCCCACCCCACCCCACCCCAACCCCAGATGATCAGCGTATGATCAGCGTAACATCATCAGCGTAACATGAACGTTAACATCCCACCCCACCCCCCCCCAACCCCAGATGATCAGCGTAACATCATCAGCGTAACATGAACGTTAACATCCCACCCCACCCCCCCCCAACCCCAGATGATCAGCGTAACATCATCAGCGTAACATGAACGTTAACATCCCACCCCACCCCACCCCAACCCCAGATGATCAGCGTAACATCATCAGCGTAACATGAACGTTAACATCCCACCCCACCCCACCCCAACCCCAGATGATCAGCGTAACATCATCAGCGTAACATGAACGTTAACATCCCACCCCACCCCACCCCAACCCCAGATGATCAGCGTAACATCATCAGCGTAACATGAACGTTAACATCCCACCCCACCCCACCCCAACCCCAGATGATCAGCGTAACATCATCAGCGTAACATGAACGTTAACATCCCACCCCCACCCCTCCCCAACCCCAGATGATCAGCGTAACATCATCAGCGTAACATGAACGTTAACATCCCACCCCACCCCTCCCCAACCCCAGATGATCAGCGTAACATCATCAGCGTAACATGAACGTTAACATCCCACCCCACCCCACCCCAACCCCAGATGATCAGCGTAACATCATCAGCGTAACATGAACGTTAACATCCCACCCCACCCCACCCCAACCCCAGATGATCAGCGTAACATCATCAGCGTAACATGAACGTTAACATCCCACCCCACCCCACCCCAACCCCAGATGATCAGCGTAACATCATCAGCGTAACATGAACGTTAACATCCCACCCCACCCCACCCCAACCCCAGATGATCAGCGTAACATCATCAGCGTAACATGAACGTTAACATCCCACCCCACCCCACCCCAACCCCAGATGATCAGCGTAACATCATCAGCGTAACATGAACGTTAACATCCCACCCCACCCCACCCCAACCCCAGATGATCAGCGTAACATCATCAGCGTAACATGAACGTTGACATCCCACCCCACCCCCCCCAACCCCAAAAGCAACCCAGTAAAAACGGGGCTAACCCCCCCCGTCCAGCCAACATGTTGTTTGAACAGCATCCTTTTGAATCATAGCGGACACTTTTACAGCATCCCAGGGAAAAGTGTGAACAGATCCCCCACCTATCCTTTTGAATGACTTGTGACATGTGGGAAATTATGATCTTCACATTTTTGTTTCTCGATCTTTTCTCAGAATCACAAAGAAAATAATCATCACCAAAAACCAACATCAAAAACAACATGTTGTTTGAACAGCATCCTTTTGAATCATAGCGGACACTTTTACAGCATCCCGCATCCCAGAAAAAGTGAACAGATCCCCCACCTATCTTTTTAAATGACTTGTGGCATGTGGTAAATTATGACCTTCACATTTTTGTTTCTCGATCTTTTTCTAAGAATCACAAAGAAAATAATCATCACCAAAAACCAACATCAAAAACAACATGTTGTTTGAACAGCACCCTTTTGAATCATAGCGGACACTTTTACAGCATCCCAGGGAAAAGTGTGAACAGATCCCCCACCTATCTTTTTAAATGACTTGTGACATATGGTAAATTATGATCTTCACATTTTTGTGTCTTGATCTTTTTCTAAGATTCACAAATACAAAAACCATCACCAAACTCAAAATGGTAAAAGGTGGCAAGGGCTTAATAGAGCGGTAAGATGAGCACTAGTTTTCCTGCCGATCGGAAAGCAATCTTGCTTAACATCCACCTGGAACATTCCAGCACCTTCCCGGTGAAATTCACTTGGGCAAAAAAGAAAACCATCCTAAAAATCAGCAGTCCATGACTTCTTCAATCACCGGAGCAGGGCCATAGCTGACAGGATGGCTAGGAACATAGTGAGGATCCTGGCTGCCACGGGCACCTTGAACTCGATCAAGGAAGGTCTGAGGGGTCACAGCTGCTTCCGAAAGGTTCTCAGCTGCACGAACCCCCAAAGAGCGCCTCTGCACCAAGATCGAGCCTCCAGCCACTTCTTGCGCCCCAGGCAGCTGTCCCACGTGGAGCCACCACCAACGCTGGATTTGAAGGCCCAGCCAGAGCACGCTGGCTGCCAGTTGCCTGAGCTGCAGGCACCAGCATCTCTTGCTCCATCTGTTGATCATGACATTGCAGAGCCAACGCCTCCACGGGCACGATCGCTTTGGGAGCCCTGAAGAGCGGAACCTCGCACGTCAAATGAACATTGGATGGGTGTGATTCCAACGCCACCGCACTGATCCTTGGGCCAGTTTCTTCCAGAGCTCCTGCCTCAATCGTCGCAGTCCAGTGGGCATGGACACCTGCCAGTTGCGAGAGCTGAAGAGAATGGTCTGGCCCCTCGATGCGAGCATGATGATCACGGCACCAATGAACATTCTTGATGAGTGTGGGCGTGGGTCCTGACATCCGTGACACCACGAGCCACGTGGAAGGCACCACAGCTTGTGAGCAAGCTACATCCAGCTTGTCCCCAGACGATCGAAACCTGAACTCCAGTCTGTCGGCGTCCATCCCGATCGAATCTGCAGAGGGCAGAGCTGTCATGACACAGACACAGTGGAAAATCAAGGGCTGCCACCATGCCACCCTCTGAGCACGCGTGCAGGCGCCCGCCCACTTCGAACGAAGTAGCCACAACTCGCCATCCTTGACAGATCGTGACCACGCAGGACGGCACAAAGAGCGTGTCCCTGAAGTTTGCGACCATAACATCATTGATGTAGTTGAGCTGGACCGACATATCTTATTGGTCCGAACGGTATCCACGGAGCTCAAGGTGCAAGAGCAAATCACCTTCCACTTTGACCTTCACATCAACCCATGTGGATGCCTCATTTGACATCATGGGCCATCTGAACAGTTGAAAGGCCTTGTGGACTTGTGGTTGAGCACCTTGCTGGTGGCTTCGTCCCATCTGGCAGCCGGAACCGTGCCATAGGACGTCATGGTCCCCACCAAGATGAGCCTGAAGCCGTCGAGGATCCGCACGTAAAAGAAGTTCATGTGATAGCCTGTACTCGGCGATCGAACCAACTGGCTGTCCGACAAGACATTCACCCCAGACTGAGCGTTGAGGAGGATCTCATCGAGCAGCCACCCCTGAAATGGGGATTGGATCCTCTTGTCGCGGCTGTCGATCACCAGAACTGATCGCTCATTCTCACGAGCACCAAGCTGCTGAATGAAGTTCGGGAGCTGAAAGTTTCGAGCATTCAGCCCGGGCATCTGCCCCCAACGGATCCCTCTCTGTCCACGGCGTTTGGCCTGAGCTTTCTGCTTGGCTAACCGTTGAGCCTGTTGCTGAGCATTGTCCCAGAAAGCTTTGGCTGCTTGTGTAGCAGGAGCTGCAGGCACTGCTGAAGGTTGATCAAACGCACCAACCCAGAACTGGGGATCCTTGGGCGGCACATTCTGATCCAGGTCGGGGTCAGCCTCAGTCACCGGAGCCGCTTGCTTGTCCTCAGGTCTAAAGCCAGAAGGAGGAGCATTTGGTGTTGGGAACTGCATGGGCACCTCCTGACCGGCTGGTGGAGCCACATTGGTCTGTTCGTTGACCACAACGCTCCAAGACCCATGAGATCCCACCGCAGAGCCTACCGTCAATGCGCTGTCTTCGGGGCGCACTCCTTCAGCTGAACGAGCTGCTGCCATAGCTTGCTGGCGCCGCAACGACAAAGGAGCAGGGCAAAAGAAGATTTTTTTGTATAGGGGGCTTCTGGTGTTGCAAAGGTTCCAAAATAATGGGGATTTCAATTTGACTTAGTGGTATGCGATGGTTTTGGTCTAATTGTTTCTTTATCTTTGGTTTAGTTGTTTTCAGCTTTCTTTTACATTTCTCAGATTCAAATAAATCTATCTGTCACTGTATTTCCTCTTTATTTCTTCGTTTCAAGAATCTATTGTATTTTTCATTGCTTCTCTTACCTCATTCTGTTTCATTCTGTCTGCTAATTCTTGTACTACCTCTGATTTTTTCTAGGGTTCAGAGTGTATATATATATTATATATATATATAAAATATTAAATATATACATAAAATATTATATATATATACATATATGTTGTTTATATTGTGGATTGTTTTCTCTCATCCTTAGGCTTACTTCTATGATAACATTGATTCTTTCTTTATTTTTTGTTGCTTCCTGATATTTGCTTATGAAATGTTTTTCTTTGTGCATCTTTCCCTTATTTTGTTCATGTCTTCATTTTCCCTGCTTTCCTTTTTGGATTTACATGACTACTAGTTTTTGGGTGTCTTCATTCCTTCTGTGGTTGTAGTTGCTTTTTGTGAAACGGACTTTCCTCTTGGGATATGTCACTGTCGTTCTCCTGCTCTTATTGCGTTAAGTCCAAACCAACGAAGTGAGGCTTCCGCATTGCTCTTTTTCATGCGAGGTTTGCAGTCGTTGCTTGAGCCAAAGGTACACCGGAATGGACCTTTGACTGGGGAACTTGAGGAAACTATACATGGGTAGTTATTGGTACATTATCGTCTACTACCCATTCGCACCCCCCACGCATGGCTAACATTGTCAGCCACGCGCAAAGGAGTGTCCTCAAATAGTTCCTGTACATTTGCATTGCATGAATGAATTACTGCTGTGATATGTACTTCATTTCGCGGCTTGCTACCTACCCTGTACACAAAAATGCAAGTTCTTCACTAGCTTGCTGACATGGCAACGCCTATGTACAGCAGAGGAATTCGTGACATGTGTCGAAGACAGCATGACACTTCATCCATGTACGATTCACATCTAACGACATTTTAAAAATAGAACAAATGACTGTAGAGCTAGAGTCTTACAATCCCGCTCACCAGTCTCCAGAGTGGTAGACCGCTATGTGAAGTCAGCTAACGATGCAAAGAGGTAAATCAGGCACCGTCGCCAATTTAAAGTACAGCCTAGTCGCTGTTCGAAAGATCCCTCTCAATCGTGAGGGGTAAAATACGGACATCAGTCCTGAAATGTAAGATGGTCGACAAATTAGATAAGACATCATTAAAATGATCATAGGTGCAATGCACGAAGTGCGAGAGACACCAGAACACTTTAATTAGCCGGCTCAGATTCCTCTCAAAAGACATCCACATTGATGTTGAGTCCAATCTTGAGCGTTGATTGCAGCCCCACGCCATCGCTAATAGGACCTATGCAGAGGTCGTGCACATTTTATCTCCAGCCTCGCCATCCCTGATATGATCCATCATAATTCCAATCACCACCGCGGTGAGAGGCTGATCTGTACCCCTTTCCTTGGTCTTTTCCACCGTGAGTAGGTGGAGGCATTGGTGGTTGCTTCGGCGTGTGAACTTCTTCTTCTCCATGACCGGTCGATGATGTTGACTGTGTAGACCGTGCGCTCGATTTTGGCGCTGCTTTCGCTTTCTCTTTCCCTTTCCCTTTGGCAGCTGCTTCCATCTCTCGACGAGCATCCGGAGGGATAGGCGTGTCGGCGATCGCGGCAATGTGAGCTTCTGCCATATGGATTCCCCATTTTGGTCGTTGGTCTTCACGTTGCTTTACCCTGTTGTACTCATCGATCGCATCATAGAGTCGAAGCTTCATTGGATGAGGAATAGTTTTGCCATTCTGCAATATCAGATGTAGTACGGCGATGCGTCTGATTTGCGGTCGGCATGCGCAAACTATGTCCACAGGATCGAGGGTGACGGTATACTGGTACTCCACATTTCTGAAGAAATACACAGCATTCACGTTGTAGGCACCTGCAATGATCCTCCTGACAAATTCAGCTTGCGTATCGAGTGCTTCACGGGCAATCGAGGCCTTCTTGCATTCTTGCTCAGTGGTGTCAGCTTTCTGCAATGGCGCGAATGTGTCTTCAGTGAAGATGCCCTGTAGATCACTGTAACTGTATCCACATTCAATGACATGGACTATGAGCTTCTTGAAGATCAATGACCCATGGTAAGCATTGACAAAACCGTCTTCTCCAATGTCTTCTTTGCCACCGGGCTTCCCGATCTGTTGATAAAGGAATTTCATCTGCTCGATGCTCGGCTCGACAAGAACACCATCCTCGTCTTCTCCAAGATATGGGCCTTTAGGATCCAGATCGAGTCTGTACTGACTGTTCTGTTGAAAATGTTGCCAAGCTGTTTCAATCGGTCCACAAAAGTTTCGATGGAACTGTTTGTAGATCCTGAGAATGTTGATTCCCATTTGCAGCAACAAAATCTTGATGAGTTCAGCCTGAGCGTCCCCAATCAAGCAAGGTTCTTTCGGAAGGATTTTTGATCCGAACTCAATTCGATGTATCCAGGCTGGATAGGTGGTTTCAACGTCTTCCGCCTCAACGACCTGAAATTCTTCAATGTTGATCTCGCCTTCATCTGCGTTCTCCTCATCAACCGCATCGGCTTCTTCGCCCTGTTCATTGATGTATTGGTCGACTTCATCTTGCCCTCTGAAATCTCGTTTCACTGCGTCAAGATCATCATCATCAGCCTTTTGATCCATGTCATCTTGATCTTGTTGTTGTTCTTCGGGTGGCTCTTCCATCTTGACATCATCATCTGCTGGTTCTTGATCATCACCCGCTTCTTCATTTGTTTGATCGGTCTTGATCTTCTCCCATGCCTGCTTGACATGGTCCCTGACTTCTTCTTCTTGAGGACGGGGTTCTGCTGTAGGCATGCTCGCCACAGTGACCTTGATTTTCCTCCTCATTCCATGACTGATCAGGTAACCCTTGCACATGACACATATCGACAACGTCGCCGGAGTCTCGCATAAGCATGCTGGGCAAAGTCTGTGACCTTCCTTGTTCGGACGATGAATGATAGCTAGCAGTGAAATTGCATCGTTCCATTCAGGATGTCCTGGAAACAACTTCCTCGAGCCACTGAAATGGCTCGTCTTGATGTCAATGAGTCTTCTGATTTCACTCACGTCAGGAGACGATTCATCAGGAACAACGTTTCGGATGAGAGAATCAAATCGATCAAGTGTTGCAATCTTGTTTGCGCCCTTGACGGACAACACGATCTGCTCGTATCCCTTGGTGACCATGAGACGATAGTAATCATCGCTCTTCCAATCATAATACCAAACTGCATCAAATGAGTCGAATGGAATTGTCTGTTGCACCAAGATGTGTCCATCTGCAGATACACGGGGGGAGAAACATGAGAGAGATTCGTAGGTCATGTAGATGTAAAGAAGATTTGCTCCATCAATCCTTTTGAACCTCAAAATGGTCTGACTCCGCTCGTCCCAAGGCGCGAAGGGCACAAGGAACGTGTTGATGCGGTCTCCTCCTCCTCCGGGGCGAAGCCCTTCTCTAAAGATCTGCGCAATGCACTCAAAGGTCGTGCAGTGAAATCCTCCACCAAGAGTGTATCCAACACCAGGGTTCATCAAATATGAGGTCTTGCTGCCCTCAATGTAGACTCCACCATCAACTCTTGAGTGAGCCATGGGTGCTCTGACTGCTTGGGTGCTTTTTGAAGTTGCGCAACTTACAACTTGGTTTATAAGTTGCCCAAGTGGGGTTATATCTACCTCAAATGAGTTTATAATGTGGCTAAGTTTGAGCCTTCTCAGTTATAAGTAACAGCTCAATTGATACCCCTTAATGTCAACATGGCGTTAATAAACCCCCCACAATAAAGTACGCCAACTCCCGGTTCAAAATAATAACCCCCCCCCGTAATAAAGTACGCCAACTGTTTTTTCCCGTTTTTTCCCTTTAGTATTCGTTTTCAATTAGGCAATTCATTCGTGAATACATAGGTGATTTTTTTTTTGGAAAGTTCCCTTTATTTATTCGTTTTCAATTAGGCAATTCATTCGTGAATGCATAGGTGATTTTTTTTTTGGAAAGTTCCCTTTATGTATTCGTTTTCAATTAGGCAATTCATTCGTGAATACATAGGTGATTTTTTTTTTGGAAAGTTCCCTTTATGTATTCGTTTTCAATTAGGCAATTCATTCGTGAATACATAGGTGATTTTTTTTTGGAAAGTTCCCTTTATGTATTCGTTTTCAATTAGGGGCAATTCATTCGTGAATACATAGGTGATTTTTTTTTGGAAAGTTCCCTTTCTGTATTCGTTTTCAATTAGGCAATTCATTCGTGAATACATAGGTGATTTTTTTTGGGGGGAAAGTTCCCTTTATGTATTCGTTGTCAATTAGGCAATTCATTTGGGAATACTAAAATGAAAAATAAAAAAAATCAACCCTTAACATCAAAATAATAATGAATGTTTGCACTCCCCTAAATAAAGTATTCTGAAATATGTGTGCACCCGAGACATCAAAATAACAATGAATGTTTGCACTCCCCTAAATAAAGTATTCTGAAATATTTGTCCACCCTTGACATCAAAATAATAATGAAAGTTTGCACTCCCCTAAATAAAGTACTCTGAAATATGTGTGCACCCTGCACATCAAAATAATAATGAATGTTTGCACTCCCCTAAAAAAAAGTATTCTGAAATATTTGTGCACCTTTGACATCAAAATAATGTATCAGTTTGGGCACCCCCCTAAATAAAGTATTCTGAAATATTTGTGCACCCTACACATCAAAATAATAATGAATGTTTGCACTCCCCTAAATAAAGTGTTCTGAAATATTTGTGCACTCTTGGCATCAAAATAATGTATCAGTTTGGACACCCCCCTAAATAAAGTATTCTGAACTATTTGTGAACCCTACACATCAAAATAATAATGACTGTTTGCACCCCCTAAATAAAGTATTCTGAAATATTGGTGCACCCTTGACATCAAAATAATAATGAATGTTTGCACTCCCCTAAATAAAGTAACTCATTATTCTGAAATATGCTTCCACCTATGAAACAATTTTCCTATTTGAACCCTTTCTCAAACCCTTTCTGAAGCCCTCAAGACTCTTTGAGCTGGAAGCAGTAAACTCCAAACTCCAAATCTTGCCTGAAAAGTTCTGGAGTGCAAAAAAAATCAACAAGGCTCAAATGGTCGATTTCCTTACTAAACCCTTTCAAAAAAATGCAAAAAAACAATCGCGCAAAGGGGGTAGCCTTGAAGTCCCCTGACATCAAAATAATAATGAATGTTTGCACTCCCCTAAATAAAGTACTCTGAAATATGTGTGCACCCTGCACATCAAAATAATAATGAATGGTTGCTCCCCCCTAAATAAAGTACTCTGAAATATTTGTGCACCCTACACATCAAAATAATAATGATTGTTTGCACTCCCCTGAATAAAGTATTCTGAAATATTTGTGCACCCTTGGCATCAAAATAATGTATCAGTTTGGACACCACCCTAAATAAAGTATTCTGAAATAAGTGTGCACCCTGCACATCAAAATAATATTGAATGTTTGCACTCCCCTAAATAAAGTATTCTGAAATATTTGTGCACTCTTGGCATCAAAATAATGTATCAGTTTGGACACCCCCCTAAATAAAGTATTCTGAAATATTTGTGCACCCTACACATCAAAATAATAATGACTGTTTGCACCCCCTAAATAAAGTATTCTGAAATATTGGTGCACCCTTGACATCAAAATAATAATGAATGTTTGCACTCCCCTAAATAAAGTAACTCATTATTCTGAAATATGCTTCCACCTATGAAACAATTTTCCTATTTGAACCCTTTCTCAAACCCTTTCTGAAGCCCTCAAGACTCTTTGAGCTGGAAGCAGTAAACTCCAAACTCCAAATCTTGCCTGAAAAGTTCTGGAGTGCAAAAAAAAATCAACAAGGCTCAAATGGTCGATTTCCTTACTAAACCCTTTCAAAAAAATGTAAAAAATCAATCGCGCAAAGGGGGTAGCCTTGAAGTCCCCTGACATCAAAATAATAATGAATGTTTGCACACCCCTCAATAAAGTATTTGGATTTCAGGGGTCTTAAATTTTGGCGATTAATTAAATTTGTTTCTCAATTCCTTTCCTAGTTGAACCCCTTTTCTCAAACCCTTTCTCAAGCCCTCAAAACTCTTTGAGCTGGAAGCAGTAAACTCCAAACTCCAAATCTTGCCTGAAAAGTTCTGGAGTGAAAAAAATCATCAAGGCTCAAATGGTCGGTTTCCTTACTAAACCCTTCCAACAAATGCAAAAAAACAATCGCGCAAAGGGGGTAGTCTGAAGTCCTTGACATCAAAATAATAATGAATGTTTGCACCCCCCTAAATAAAGTACTCTGAAATATGTGTGCACCCTGCACATCAAAATAATAATGAATGTTTGCACTCCCCTAAATAAAGTGTTCTGAAATATTTGTGCACCATTGGCATCAAAATAATGTATCAGTTTGGACACCCCCCTAAATAAAGTATTCTGAAATATTTGTGCACCCTACACATCAAAATAATAATGAATGTTTGAACTCCCCTAAATAAAGTATTCTGAAATATTGGTGCACCCTTGACATCAAAATAATAATGAATGTTTGCACTCCCCTAAATAAAGTAACTCATTATTCTGAAATATGCTTCCACCTGTGAAACAATTTTCCTATTTGAGCCCTTTCTCAAACCCTTTCTGAAGCCCTCAAAACTCTTTGAGCTGGAAGCAGTAAACTCCAAACTCCAAATCTTGCCTGAAAAGTTCTGGAGTGCAAAAAAAATCAACAAGGCTCAAATGGTCGATTTCCTTACTAAACCCTTTCAAAAAAATGCAAAAAATCAATCGCGCAAAGGGGGTAGCCTTGAAGTCCCCTGACATCAAAATAATAATGAATGCTTGCACCCCCCTAAATAAAGTACTCTGAAATATGTGTGCACCCTGCACATCAAAAAAATAATGAATGTTTGCACCCCCCTAAATAAAGTACTCTGAAATATTTGTGCACCCTGCACATCAAAATAATAATGAATGTTTGCACTCCCCTAAATAAAGTGTTCTGAAATATTTGATGACCATTGGCATCAAAATAATGTATCAGTTTGGACACCCCCCGAAATAAAGTATTCTGAAATATTTGTGAACCCTACACATCAAAATAATAATGAATGTTTGCACCCCCCTAAATAAAGTACTCTGAAATATTTGCGCACCATTGGCACCAAAATAATGTATCAGTTTGGACACCCCCCTAAATAAAGTATTCTGAAATATTTGTGCACCCTACACATCAAAATAATAATGAATGTTTGCACTCCCCTAAATAAAGTGTTCTGAAATATTTGTGCACCATTGGCATCAAAATAATGTATCAGTTTGGACACCCCCCTAAATAAAGTATTCTGAAATATTTGTGAACCCTACACATCAAAATAATAATGAATGTTTGAACTCCCCTAAATAAAGTATTCTGAAATATTGGTGCACCCTTGACATCAAAATAATAATGAATGTTTGCACTCCCCTAAATAAAGTAGCTCATTATTCTGAAATATGCTTCCACCTGTGAAACAATTTTCCTATTTGAAACCTTTCTCAAACCCTTTCTGAAGCCCTCAAGACTCTTTGAGCTGGAAGCAGTAAACTCCAAACTCCAAATCGTGCCTGAAAAGTTCTGGAGTGAAAAAAAAATCATCAAGGCTCAACTGGTCGATTTCCTTACTAAACCCTTTCAAAAAATGCAAAAAAACAATCGCGCAAAGGGGGTAGCCTTGAAGTCCCCTGACATCAAAATAATAATGAATGTTTGCACACCCCTCAATAAAGTATTTGGATTTCAGGGGTCTTAAATTTTGGCGATTAATTAAATTTGTTTCTCAATTCCTTTCCTAGTTGAACCCCTTTTCTCAAACCCTTTCTGAAGCCCTCAAGACTCTTTGAGCTGGAAGCAGTAAACTCCAAACTCCAAATCTTGCCTGAAAAGTTCTGGAGTGAAAAAAAATCATCAAGGCTCAAATGGTCGGTTTCCTTACTAAACCCTTTCAAAAAATGCAAAAAAACTATCGCGCAAAGGGGGTAGCCTTGAAGTCCCCTGACATCAAAATAATAATGAATGCTTGCACCCCCCTAAATAAAGTACTCTGAAATATGTGTGCACCCTGCACATCAAAATAATAATGAATGTTTGCACCCCCCTAAATAAAGTACTCTGAAATATGTGTGCACCCTACACATCAAAATAATAATGAATGTTTGCACTCCCCTGAATAAAGTATTCTGAAATATTTGTGCACCCTTGGCATCAAAATAATGTATCAGTTTGGACACCCCCCTAAATAAAGTATTCTGAAATATTTGTGCACCCTACACATCAGAATAATAATGAATGTTTGCACTCCCCTAAATAAAGCAACTCATTATTCTGAAATATGCTTTCACCTGTGAAACAATTTTCCTATTTGAACCCTTTCTCAAACCCTTTCTGAAGCCCTCAAGCCTCAAGACTCTTTGAACTGGAAGCAGTAAAATCCAAACTCCAAATCTTGCCTGAAAAGTTCTGGAGTGAAAAAAAAATCATCAAGGCTCAAATGGTCGGTTTCCTTACTAAACCCTTTCAAAAAAATGCAAAAAAACAATCGCGCAAAGGGGGTAGCCTTGAAGTCCCCTGACATCAAAATAATAATGAATGTTTGCACCCCCCTAAATAACGTATTTGGATTTCAGGGGTCTAATTTGATATTTGGTGGTTGAAACTGTTTCTAAATTCCTTTCTTATTTGAACCTTTTCAAACCCGTCCTGCCATCTCCTCCCTGGACAAAAGACCGGACAGACAGAAGAGGTGGAAGAGGAAGGCGAGGACAAGAGAAGAAAGACAAAAACCGCAAAACCCCCGGAAACGCAATCATAGTCCTGAAATCTTGGGGACCTTCTGAAGCTTGTGAGCCTCAACTTTGCAGTAGTGCTGAAGCGCCTTCTCTGCTGAGCAGCTTAAGCAGCCTGAAGACCATCTGCAACGAGAGCACACGCCAAGGCCTGCACTGGCTTTCAAAATTGCCCGTTTGGCGTCCTCTGAAAGGTCCTTGGGTCTGAAGAACTGGCTGTTCTTCAGCAGAGATTCTGAAGCTTTCTTGGCCTGAGCGCTGTTGAAGTCTTTGATCTCGTCTAAAGTCTTTTTCGCTTTCTCAAGTTCTTTCTCCTGCTGCTTCCTCAATTTTTCCTGCTTGCATTCAACATCAATCTTAACATGAAGAAGCTTCGCTGCTTCTTTCTCAAGCTGGGTCCAGAGGCCCTTCACTCTCTGAATCCATGCCTTAACCATGTCTTCAATCCAGCCTCTGCTGGCCGGTCCTTCAAAGCGGCTGCAGATTTCAACTTCTGCGTAGGCTAAAGTCCAGAAGCCGCAAGTGCTTCCTTTCTGAAGCAGGCAAGGAATCTTCTCAAACTTGGCTGAAGAACCACTGATGATATCTGCAAAGAACTGAGCGTTCTGAAGGCCCTCCTCTGAAAACGCTTTCAAAGTGTCTCTGTACCTCCAAACGAAATCGTCTGAATGCTTCTCTCTGCTCCCTGAAAGAAGGCACCAGTGCGCTGGATTATCTGAATGCACTGGAAGGAGGACCAACAGAGCGCCTGAAGCCAAACTTTTCAATTCTTTCTGAAAAACCTCTGGAGGAGTACCTGGAATGTCTCCTTCATTCAAAGGCTCTCCAACGATCTGCTTCAAAAGATAGGGATTGATGATCTGAACGTCCTTCATGTAGGCTTGATAATTCCAACTGAAGAGTTGGCTTGAAAGGTGGAAGTGCTGCATGCTGAAATCGCTATCTTTCTCAATGGCTGGACAAAGTGCATCTGTGTTCTCAACGAACGGCTCCGGCATCAAGCCCGCCGTATCCAGAATGGTAGCTGCCTGGAGACGGCTCAACGAAGTGAACTTCTTCCATTCTTTCGGCTTACTCCAGGTAGCATCAATCTTCTGAAGCCACTGAACCTTCACTGAAATCACCTTGCTGCCGTAAACGTGGATGAAATCATCCTTGCCTTTGGTCTCAAACTCCTGCTTCTCAACTTCACCTTCAAAACCAAAATAAACTTTCCCTCCTTCCTCTGAAACAGCCCTGACTTGAACCGGCTCCTTTTTGATTCCTGCAGGAAGCAAGGCTGAAATCTTCTCCTCGCTGTGGCCTTCTGAAGCCTCTGCTGAAGCCGTTGCTGCTCCCTTTCCTCTTCCCTTTCCTCTTCCCTTTCCTGCTGCCCTTCCTCTTCCCTTTGCTGAAGGTTTCGCTGCTTCTGAAACCTTCTCTGCTGTCGTGATGTCCGCTATTGGCGCTTTCTCGGAAGCCTGTTCAAGCTCATCTTTCTGAAGTATCGCTTTGGCGTCCTTCTCAAGCTTAGACTTTACCGCTGACTTTGCCTTTGTTTTCTTCATCTTCTTCTTAAGGGATAGCTTCTTTTTTACTACAGCCCCTCGTTTCTGAGTCGCCTTCTTTGTCTTAACCACTGGCTTGATCTCTTGCATGGCCTCACTCTTGCTCATCTTCTTGAGTCTGGCCTGAAGCTCCTTCAAGTTCAGTTTTCGCAACGCAGTTCTTTCTTCCCTCCTTTGAGTCTTCTTCTCTGAAGTTGCCTTAGCTTTTTCCTGAAGCTGGGCGAAGGAAACATCAAGCTTGGCACGCGAAAAGTCATTCCTGAAACTTGGGCTCAAACGAAGGTAAAGAGCATTCTGCAATGGAATTGCTAAATCATCCTCCAAAGGACCTTCGATGTCGAGCTGGTTCTCTGGCTCATCCTTGACAGGATTCTGAAAGGACCACTCGATACAATCCTGAATCGAAGAGACTTGTCCTGAAAGGCTGAAATCAGGTTTCTTCGGTCTTCCTGACTCATCAATCCAGCTCAACCGCGGCTGAAACGTCTCCGACGGGATCCTGTGGGATCCCAGCTGAAGTTCTGGACTCAAAATCTCAACGAGTCCATTCTCAACTGTGGGCACATATGCCAACAGGCCGTTGCGAACAGCTCCTTTCAATACCCACTGGGTTTCAATGTTTCTCTCAACTGCCTTCAAATGGCTCTGATTGCACGCCACGAGAATGTCCCTCAACGTGGTCTTCTCATGAAAACCTTTGTCATACTGAAGGTCCTGCATGGCTTTCCTGAACTCCACCTTCATCTCTTTGGCAAAGTCTGTATCTGTCAACTGAATCTTCTGAGTTGTCTTTCCCAAAAGGATGCTGCTAAACTGCGAGGCAAGTTTCTGCGTCTGAATGACAGGCTCACTGAAAATCGCGGTGAAACTGTCGCGATTCCAAACTGAATAAGCCTGAACTTTCGCCTGCTCCTGAATGGACCATGTCAAAATGACACTGTCAACATTGCTGGAAGGCTGTTGCTGAATCTCCAGGTCCTCAAAGAGTTGCGGCTCCTTCTTTCTCAACTCAACAAGGCTCCACATCAAACGTGTCTTCTGCCCTGCAACGTGCTGAAAGTCCTGCCCATTGACCTGAAAATCCTCTGTTTCTCTGAAGGTGTGCTCATCTGTAAGGTTGCTCAACCTACAGTGAGCACCTGCAAAGACCAGAAGCGGTCTCAAAACCGAGCCCACTGGCCTGAAACCTCCTGCTGCACTGGGATCTGGAACCCAGCTGACCTGCTGTCTTGCCTCAAACGTGATTCTGAACTTCTCGTTCTCACTGTGCCCCTTAATCGTCCTGCTGCCTGCGATTGCAAAAGCTTTTGAACCTTCTGGCCTGGGTTCAGCTGAAATCAGCTGCGTCTTGTCCTTCTCCTCAAGGTCTCTGAAGTATTCAACTGCTTTTTGCAAGTCTTGCCTGAACAGTTCAAACTGCGCCCGGTCTGAAGTTGAAGACCCTGAAAACTCCTCAGCACTGAAGACAAAGCGCTTGGAGCCGCACTTTGCCCAAAGCGGAATCTGGTCCGCAAAGCAAACTGGAGAAGGGCCCAGCTTTCGGCACTCAATGACATAGTCAGGGTCTAAAACATCTTCTTCCTCAAGAACCTCCTTTGGAGCTGATCCTGCCAACCAAAGCTGCCAGTCTAAAGACTGCCAGCTCAATTGAATTCGCACCTTTTCCTCCAAAGCGCTCAAGTTGCTGGTAAGTTCCTTAGCCATGACCTTCGCTCCACACCACTGAAGCAGGCGCTCAACATAGTTTCTCCTAAACTTCTCTGAATTTGCCATTTTCTTTGCTTTCTGAAACATCCTCTGTGCCTCAATCTTGGCTGCTGATGCTTGAAAGGAAGCTTGAAGCTGTCTGGCTGACTCAAGAAGCCTCTCTGAGTCTCGAAGTAAGAGCTGCTCAAACTTCCTGGCCACCATGGCTTTCTGAAGCGCATGGCCGTGGCTTCTTTCTTCTGAAATCCACCTCCCAAGCTCAACCACAAGATGCTCAAACTCCTTCTTCCTCCCTCCTCCCTTGCGCCTGATGCCACGGTTCCTCAAGCTCAACCGGCCTGGCTTAACTCCTCTCTTCTTCAGGCCTGAAGTGCCTAAGCGCCTGTCCTTAATCATCTGTATCCACTCTGCCTCATTATTCAAAATGTCTCGAAGCCTCTCAGTGGAAATCTGAAGGCCCTTCTTGAGCTCTGACAACGCAGCTTCCTTTGAACGGCTCTCCTCTGCCAACTTTCTGAATCTCTCGCAGATCTCTTTTTTGTCAACTGCGGTGTACTCAACCTTTTTGCCTTTCTCGAAGCGCCCTCGCATGTTTGAAGCTGAACCACCGAAAACGCCTCTCCTCTCTGAAGCGTCTAGTTTTGGTCTGCCTCCTCTAAGACCTGCCTTCCTGTAAAAATCCTTTTCGTCCAAAGCTTCGTCCTCCGCCTGAACAAGCTGCTCTTCTTCTGAAGCTTGGCTCTGTACACTGTTGGACAGCTGTTTTCTCAAAGCTTCTAGCTCAAGCATCGTCTTTGACTTCCGCTGTCTGTTCCTCAACCGCACGTCGGTTGAAGTCGACACTGGACTCGCTGAAGCTTTCTCCTGAGGACTTCCGAAAAATTTGGCCAAACCAAACTGAATCTTCCTCTTCTTTGCTTCGGGCTCTGAAGCAGGTGACTCAGGCCCTGAAGTCGCTGAAGCCGCAGAAAGAGGCGCTGAACCTGAACGAACAATCTTGTCTTCTGGAGTCCTGAAAGGATCTGAAGGCCTGCGCTTGGAAGCTTTCTGCTCTGCTTCCTCCTCAAGCTTCTTCTTCTCTGCTCTGGCTTTCTCAAGCTCCTTTCGGGTATCAGCTTCCTTCTTCTTACTTTCTTCAAGCAACTTCAAAGCCTCCTGAAGTTTCTCCTGCCGCAGCTGTGAACTGAATAGGCTTCAGAAATTAGCAAGGAATAACCAGCTGAAAGCAACTCTTGAGCTCAACAAGTTTCGTTTCACAAGCTTCACAAAAGAAAACCGTCCTCCGGATCAGCCATGGTGAAAGCAGTGTCTTGAACAGTGCTCCCTAAAAGAGTTGCACCGCTGAGCATGTTGCTTGTCTGAATATGTACTTGGTTTGCTGCCAAGCTGCTGAACTGTTGAAATGCGATAGCTATCTGAAACTGTTGAAAACATCGACCCACTAAGACTCTCTCAGCTTAAGCCGAGAAAATGCAAAATCACAAAGCTGCTGGCAATCTGCAACTGCTGAAAACATGTCTCAGCTCAAGCGTGGAAGATGTAAAATCACAAAGCTGCTGAACAGAAAGAAGGTGAAAGCAATCTGCAACTGTTGAAAACATAAGACTCTCCCAGCTCAAGCGTGGAAGATGCACGTGAGTCCCCCGAAACAAGATGGAAGCCACGAACCCGAATGTAGTAGTAGTAGTAGTAGTAGTAGTAGTAGTAGCAGGAGTAGTAGTAGTAGTAGTAGCAGGTAGTAGTAGGTAGTAGTAGGTAGTAGTAGGTAGTAGTAGGTAGTAGTAGGTAGTAGTAGGTAGTAGTAGGTAGTAGTAGGTAGTAGTAGGTAGTAGTAGGTAGTAGTTTATCTCGCCTGCGTCTCGACCCGACGTTTTTCACTCAAGTTCTCACTTCGTCGAACTCGGTCAACTGTCAAAAGATATGAAAACGCAACTCAGCCGCTTCTCAAATGGAGCTCAACTCCAAAGCCTCCACCAAAAGTATAGCAACAGTTCTCAGTTCCTTTCAACGGATCCAGAAACCCTCGAACATTCGAAAACCCCTCTAAATCCGTCAGGGCTGCTGAAATTTGCTAAAAGGAGGCATCTGAAGAAGCTCGACACGCTCAGTTCAAGCTCAGAGGCTCCACCTCGCAAAGGGGATAGCCCTGAAGCCCCCAAACCCCGAAATAATGATGAATGTTTTCAACCCTTAAATAAAGGAACCAGTTCCTTTTCTCTGAATCACACTCTCCCTGAAGCCACCTCATCTCCTTCCTTTCACTTTTCTGAAAGGTTCGCGTGTCCTGAGCCAAGACAAACTGGCTGGAAAGTCACTTTGCCTTGGCTCAGGACAAGAGAAAGTTTCCGAAAAGTGAAAGAAAGGTCTTCCTTTCTTCCACTTTTCTGAAACTTTCTCCTGTCCTGAGCCAAGGCAAGGGGGTAGTCCTGAAGTCCCCTGACATCAAAATAGTAATGAATGATTCCACCCCTCAATAAAGTATTTGGATTTTAGGGGGTCTAAATTTTGTTGGTTGAATTCTTTTCTCAATTCCTTTCCTACTTGAATCCATCTTAAGGAAAATGTTCAACTCATAACCGCATGAGGCAAATACTTTATTTAGAGGCCTCCCCTAAATAAAGTATTCTAAAATACTGCCCCTGTGTTTTTCTGGCGCAGCCCTTTCTAAAACCCTTTCTGGAACCTTGAATCCCCTTTGAGCTGGAAGCTATAAACTTCAAATCTTTTCTGAAATGTTCTGACGTTCACAAAATCCAGGATGGCTCAAATGGTCGATTTCCTTACTAAACCCCTGATAAAAAATGCTGGAAATCAATCGTGCAAAGGGGGTAGTCCTGAAGTCCCCTGGCATCAAAATAGTAATGAATGATTCCACCCCTAAATAAAGTATTTGGATTTTAGGGGGTCCAAATTTTGTTGGTTGAATTCTTTTCTCAATTCCTTTCCTACTTGAATCCATCTTAAGGAAAATATTCAACTCATAACCGCATGAGGCAAATACTTTATTTAGAGGCCCCACCTAAATAAAGTATTCTAAAATACTGCCCCTGTGTTTTTCTGGTGCAACCCTTTCTAAAACCCTTTCTGGAACCTTGAATCCCCTTTGAGCTGGAAGCTATAAACTTCAAATCTTTTCTGAAATGTTCTAAAGTTCACAAAATCCAGGATGGTTCAAATGGTCGATTTCCTTACTAAACCCCTGATAAAAAATGCTGGAAATCAATCGTGCAAAGGGGGTAGTCCTGAAGTCCCCTGGCATCAAAATAGTAATGAATGATTCCACCCCTCAATAAAGTATTTGGATTTTAGGGGGTCCAAATTTTGTTGGTTGAATTCTTTTCTCATTCCTTTCCTACTTGAATCCATCTTAAGGAAAATATTCAACTCATAACCGCATGACGCAAATACTTTATTTAGAGGCCCCCCCCTAAATAAAGTATTCTAAAATACTGCCCCTGTGTTTTTCTGGTGCAACCCTTTCTAAAACCCTTTCTGGAACCTTGAATCTCCTTTGAGCTGGAAGCTATAAACTTCAAATCTTTTCTGAAATGTTCTGAAGTTCACAAAATCCAGGATGGCTCAAATGGTCGATTTCCTTACTAAACCCCTGATAAAAAATGCTGGAAATCAATCGTGCAAAGGGGGTAGTCCTGAAGTCCCCTGGCATCAAAATAGTAATGAATGATTCCACCCTCAATAAAGTATTTGGATTTTAGGGGTCCAATTTGGTTGGTTGAAATTCTTTTCTCATTCCTTTCCTACTGAAAAATCCCATTTTAAGGAAAATATTCAACTCATAACCGCATGACGCAAATACTTTATTGTTAGAGGCCCCCCCCTAAATAAAGTATTCTAAAAATACTGCCCCTTGTGTTTTGTCTCCCCTGGTGCCACCCTTTCTAAAAACCCTTTTTCTGGAACCATTGAATCTCCTTTGAGCTGGAACTTAAACTTCAAAATCTTTTTCTGTAAATGTTTCTAAAGTTCAACAAAATCCAGGATGGCTCAATGGTCGATTTCCTTACTAACCCCTGATACCATGCTGGAAATCATCCGTGCAAGGGGGTAGTCCTGAAGTCCCCTGACATCAAAATAGTAATGAATGATTCCACCCCTCAATAAAGTATTTGGATTTTAGGGGGTCTAAATTTTGTTGGTTGAATTCTTTTCTCAATTCCTTTCCTACTTGAATCCATCTTAAGGAAAATGTTCAACTCATAACCGCATGAGGCAAATACTTTATTTAGAGGCCTCCCCTAAATAAAGTATTCTAAAATACTGCCCCTGTGTTTTTCTGGCGCAGCCCTTTCTAAAACCCTTTCTGGAACCTTGAATCCCCTTTGAGCTGGAAGCTATAAACTTCAAATCTTTTCTGAAATGTTCTGACGTTCACAAAATCCAGGATGGCTCAAATGGTCGATTTCCTTACTAAACCCCTGATAAAAAATGCTGGAAATCAATCGTGCAAAGGGGGTAGTCCTGAAGTCCCCTGGCATCAAAATAGTAATGAATGATTCCACCCCTAAATAAAGTATTTGGATTTTAGGGGGTCCAAATTTTGTTGGTTGAATTCTTTTCTCAATTCCTTTCCTACTTGAATCCATCTTAAGGAAAATATTCAACTCATAACCGCATGAGGCAAATACTTTATTTAGAGGCCCCCCCTAAATAAAGTATTCTAAAATACTGCCCCTGTGTTTTTCTGGTGCAGCCCTTTCTAAAACCCTTTCTGGAACCTTGAATCCCCTTTGAGCTGGAAGCTATAAACTTCAAATCTTTTCTGAAATGTTCTGAAGTTCACAAAATCCAGGATGGCTCAAATGGTCGATTTCCTTACTAAACCCCTGATAAAAAATGCTGGAAATCAATCGTGCAAAGGGGGTAGTCCTGAAGTCCCCTGGCATCAAAATAGTAATGAATGATTCCACCCCTAAATGAAGTATTTGGATTTTAGGGGGTCTAAATTTTGTTGGTTGAATGCTTTTCTCAATTCCTTTCCTACTTGATTCCATCTTAAGGAAAATATTCAACTCATAACCGCATGAGGCAAATACTTTATTTAGAGGCCCCCCCTAAATAAAGTATTCTAAAATACTGCCCCTGTGTTTTTCTGGTGCAGCCCTTTCTAAAACCCTTTCTGGAACTTGAATCCCCTTTGAGCTGGAAGCTATAGACTTCAAATCTTTTTCTGAAATGTTCTGAAGTTTACAAAATCCAAGATTACTCAAATGGTCGATTTCCTTTCTAAACCCCTTTATAAAAAATGCTGGAAATCAATCGTGCAAAGGGGGTAGTCCTGAAGTCCCCTGGCATCAAAATAGCAATGAGTGATTCCACCTCTAAATAAAGTATTTGCGGTGAGTGAGTGAGTGAGTGAGTGAGCGAGGGAGGCAGGGAGGGTGAGTTGGAGGCTCCACCTTGGAAGCTTGAATCCCCTTGACGCTGGAGGCTGACACCGAGGCTTGAGCCAGAGGCCTACGGCACTGAAGACCCACTCAACCACTCAACTGTGCGCGCCCATAAGGATTTAGTCTTGGAAGCTTGCAGGCTTGAGGTCAAATCCCGGGTGGTGCTGCACTCAACAGGACCAAAGAGGAGACCACACTTCTTTCTTGCACTTCAGAGGACAATGTGTGCACTCCAAGCATGACATCTCAATCGCACGTGGCGGACTCTTTCAGAATGCAGGGAAGGAAGGAAGGGAGGAAGGAAGGAAGGAAAGATCTCCACTTAGCTTTTGTGCAACACACGGCACGAAGAGACCCACCGGTGTGTCACATCACCAATCACTGTATATAAGCACGGTTTTACCTCATCAAAAAGGTCTCCCAGTAGCAGTACTGCAGTTTGCTTGACTGCTGTCAGAGCTCCGCCGACCACACGGTTTCGATCCCCCGACGTCTTGCACGTCAGAGGTCGCTGGTAACTCTTGAGCCAACATGGCCACGGTGAAATATGCTGCGGTGTGGGCGGGCTGGAGGGGCGGCCGCAGGTGGGCTTTGGAGGCCGACCGCGGGCTTGAGCCAGTGGAAGCTTGCAGGCTTGATATCAAATCGCGGGTGGTGCGGCACTCAACAGGACCAAAGAGGAGACCACACTTCTTTCTTGCACTCAGAGGACAATGTGTCCACTCCAAGCATGACATCTCAATCGCACGTGGCGGACTCTTTCAGAATGCAGGGAAGGAAGGAAGGGAGGAAGGAAGGAAGGAAGGATCTCCACTTAGCTTTTGTGCAACACACGGCACGAAGAGATCCACCGGTGTATCACATCACCAATCACTGTATATATATAAGCACTGTTTTACCTCATCAAAAAGGTCTCCCAGTAGCAGTCTGCAGATTGCTTCACTGCTCAGAGCTCCGCCGACCACACGGTTTCGATCCCCCGACGTCATGCACGTCAGAGGTCGCTGGTAACTCTTGCGCCAACATGGCCACGGTGAAATATGCTGCGGTGTGGGCGGGCTGGAGGGGCGGCCGCAGGTGGGCTTTGGAGGCCGACCGCGGGCTTGAGCCAGAGCCCTACGGCACTGAAAGCCTACTCAACCACTGAGCTGTGCGCACCTTTCCTCGCAAACACCCATTCCCAAGTGGATAAGGATTTGGTCTTGGAAGCTTGCAGGCTTGATATCAAATCCCGGGTGGTGCGGCACTCAACAGGGTGCACTGCTAAGCAGTGTTCACTCTGTAATCCCAGACTGTGGTCGACTGGGACCGCGCACCAAAGAGGAGACCACACTTCTTTCTTGCGCTCAGAGGACAATGCCTCCGCTCCAAGCATGACATCTCAATCGCACGTGGCGGACTCTTTCAGAATGCAGGGAAGGAAGGAAGGGAGGAAGGAAGGAAGGAATGGAAGGAAGGGAGGAAGGAAGGAAGGAATGGAAGGAAGGAAGGAAGGAATGCAAGGAAGGAAGGAAGGATAGGGCTCCACAGGCTTTAAAACACAGTCTTTCTTTGAGAGACGGTTTTTTTCTTCCAAACCACCGTTTTGAGCCTCTCCAGGCCGGACTCTTTCAGGATGAACCAGTTCCAGCCCGTTTTTTTGGGTG
>CAMXCT020001966.1:0-121258 GCA_947184155.2 Cladocopium goreaui
TCTTTATCAAAATTGGTAGTTTGGAGCGAGAATAGCGCAGCAAGCAATTCTTTGACTGCCAGCTGGCTAGCAGCAGGCAAGCGCATCTCTACCATTGCCACAGTAGGCAGCAACTGTAAGTGATGCAGGCGCAAACCTGCCACAGGTTAAGAGGGAGGGTTACAAGCAATCCATTCTTAGATTGCCAGCTGGCAGCAGCCAAGCACATCCCTACCATCACACAACAAAGTAGGTAGCAGCTGTAAGTGCTGCAGGCACAGACTTACCAACACCAGCACAGGGCTTGGGCATAGTAAACGTGTTCTTGCATGTATGTATTCATGTATATACTGTACATGCGCTCATATATGCACGTACAAATATAAAATCAGATTACACATTTTCAAATATATACAATTCTATGTATATATATATAATTAAATAAATCTATAATTATATATATAATAATGTATGGATCAGAAATATGGAACAGAGGTATAGAACGGAGCCTTCAAACAGGTATGGAACGAGGTTATGGAACGGGGTATAAAACGGGGGTATGGAACGGGTCCCGGACCTTATTCCGGACCTTATAATTTAACTTACACCCATATATCTATAAATAAAATAAAAAATCATACAGCTAAAATATTTACAATATAATATAATTATTTCAACCACGAAATATATATATATATATAAATATATACATCGTTATATTGGCTACGGACATCTTCCTTTCAATATTATGATATATATTGTATATAATATATAGTATTTAGTATTTAGTATATAGTATATAGTATTTAGTATTTAGTATTTAGTATATAGTATATAGTAAATATTTTTTGGTAAATAGTATATAGTATAAAGTATATAGTAAATAATATATAGTATATTAGTATATTAGTTTATTAGTATATAGTATATAGTATATGGTATATGGTATAGTACAAAATATAATATATATTTTATATAACATATTTAATATATCTAATATATATATAATATAATATATATATATATTATATTATATATAATATATATGAAATATATAATATATATAATACATATAATACATATAATATATATTAAATATAATATATACAATATAAATAACAAAAATATAATATATATAATATATATCATATATAATATTAAAAAAATATAGTAATGTAATCTAATATTATCTAATATAATCTAATCTAATATTATAATAATATATTATAATATAATATATTATATTATAATATAATATAATATATATAATAATATCTGATATAATCTAATATATATATAATATAATCTAATATAATCTAATATAATCTAATATAATCTAATATAATATGATACACTATAATATACAATGATATAATATGAATATAAATATAATATAATATAAAATAATATAATATAATATAGTATGAATATAAATATACTATAATATAATATAACATAATATAATATAATATAATATGAATATAATATGAATATAAATATAATATAATATAATATATATTTCTTTATTTCACTAATTTATTTTAGGATTTTTTTTTCCATATTTCGATTTTATCCATACGATAGATTTCATCCCATTGGGGCCTCTTTGGCTCCAGCTTACTACTACCTCAAGACCTCCTTGTTGGCTGGTCATCATGGTAGTTAGTCTCTTGGGATTTTCTCTTCACGGAAAGTGAAAGAACCTTCTTTTCTGAAAACCAAAAACAACATAGACTTTCGACCATTTCTATGATTTTACATGGTTGTTCCACTCACGTCCATGGTTGTTTTGAATACACCATACCCCGATCCCCTAACATTCAGTAACCCCCTAGATGCCTTGGCTCAGTGATCTATTCATCTAGGAGGAAAGGATGACCCAAATTCAACTCGTACGGTGAAATCCCCCGCTGCATAGGAACCGACCGCCCTAGATGAAGATTCTCATGGCGCGATTCACTGACTGGCCACCTTGGACGTGTCCGAATGACTTAGGAGTGATGGGAGTCATGGCGGACACCAATCTCATTCAATTGATATGAATATATATATACCTATAGTATATATATATATACCTATAGTGTATATATATATACCTATAGTATATATATATATATCTACCTTTAATATACGTATCTATATATATATATAGTGACCATTTTCAAAGGTGAAGTGGTTTTGGGCCCAATTTCAAGAAACAAGCCGTTTAGAGTTTAGATGTAGCTTCCAAGAGGGTCAGTGGACCAGTTCCTTTGGATGGCCATGATTTTCGCAAATGGGATGACATGGATTGTTTGAGGATCGGCATTGGGCCAAATAGCATTCCTTTAAGCATTGAGTAGAGGAAGACGTTCATGCAACCTGGGCTCAGTTTCAACTTTGGGAAAACTCCTTCCGAGAATTCATTACCTCAACTACTGGCATCTACTTTGATCCCCTTTGTGGGATTTTGAATATCCATCCATTTCCGGACAGACCCTGAGATAAGTCTGAAGCCCTTTAGTGTTAAGACACCAACAGTGCAATATCTGATATCTGATATGTGTATATATATATACATATATATATATAAAATTACATATATACATGGTATATACCATTATATCCACACTATATCCTCATTATATGCCCATTATTTCCCCATGAACTGCCAATTGATTGAAAATTACCCGCAAAACATGGCAGTTTTCCATATAAATCATTGTAGATAATCATAAATCGACAGCAAATCAATGCGACACATTACAATTCATTATAAATCATTATATAGCAAACTATTATCAATTGTAAATCATTGCAAATCTAAATATATATATATATCCAAATAAAATCCAATCTTCACGTCTTTCAAGAGCATACCAGGTGCAGGGACAAGAAGGGCAGTTGCCTCCGCGATCGCCGCCCCGTTCCTGACGCCCGATTTCCTACCATATATGGTAGGACTACGTAGGGCTATCTAAGTGAATATGTACCCTCTAAACATTTAACAGTTCGCTATTGAAAAGGGCCCATTTATAGTTGATTTACCCATTAAACATGGTGATTTTCCATAGCTATGTGACAGTTTACCAGAGGGTAAACCTCCATTTTCCTATGGCTTTTCCTATGGTTTTACCAGAAGGTACCCCCAAGTTATATGGCCTGAAACATGGTACATGACCTCCGGTGGATCGGTATAATATATATATATATAATGATAATAATAATATAATATATAGTACATAGTATATAGCATAATATATATATATGTTATAATATATACATATATATATATCATATATAATATATGACATATAATATATAATATATGATATATAGTATATAATATATGAGATATAATATATATATATGATATATTATATAGACTATATACTATATGATGGTCATAATAATCATATACCAGTATATTGGTTACATATCCGATTATATATAGCGCCAACATACTAGTTTGTTCAAAACACCCAAGTAAAGGAGAACACAATAGCCAATTTTAGGTCCCCAGTAAAAAGCTAGGTTTGTAGCTGTTAAGTACATACTGGTATGATCTGCATATCATATCCCAACTTTCGCAGAACATTAACATATTCAACTCTCCGTCGGCCCCCAAGTAGAGGGACACTCATAAAGACGAGTTTCCCCGATAGTGATGAAGTGCTGAATCACATATAATCACATGATGTTGCAGTTAGAGACATTTATCATCAGTTGAAGCATGTTGAAGCCGTTGGGAAACTCAACTCCTAGCTGTCAGTTGCACCATGTCCTCTGTGGGCCGGCTGCGGGCTGCTGCATCCACCAGTTGCACCTCGGAATTCATCGTGCGGCTGAGCATTGAAACACAGACGTGACGGATGAAAAAATCCTGGGGAGGTTCAAGGATTTTCATGGTAACGAGTTGATGTTTCATGAGTTGTCATGACTTTTCATGATTTTTCTTGATGTTTGCTATGGTTTGATCAATTTTTTCGATTTTGACCAGCAAGAGTCAAGATCTTGCCAAACATCGGAGTTCCACTTTCAACATGCGAGGTTGCATCATGTCTGACCAGCCAAAAAGGAATTTCACCAGCTAAAGTGATCTCAAATGAGGGTTGCACAGAATACATTGGTGAGTTCCAGCAACAAACATGGGAATGAAATAATGTTGATGCTATCCCATGAGATAGTGACCTGTTCATGTGCACATTATTCTACGGTTGCTTCTTCTGCCGATTTGTTGCAGGTCTGTCTCCCTATTTGCTGAAATAACACAATGACAATTGTTGGTCATTTTATGCTATCTCATTCATGCAGCGTGTCATCCTATTTCAACAACACAAATGACTTGACCCATAATGTCGAAAACTCACAACCCCCAAGTGAGTTTGATTTATCATAACACCCAACTGCTTGAAATATGCCGTATAAACCACTATAAACTCATACAAAGGCAACATGGGGGTATATATTCTAATTTCATCCGGTTGTATCCGGTTTACCACCTAACCTCAAAAAAACACATCAAAACCATCGAGATGTTCTAGTGCACCATCAACAGCCAACCGCCCCTGATGTTCGAACTGCGCAGTCTCCGCAAACGACACGATGTCCACAAGGCTCCAAAATGTATCTGGGAGGAGGGTCCCCTGATAAATCCTGGAGTGATCCCCAAATGGTTGGTCAATTGCGGAAGGGCCGGTATCGGCTGGCCAGAATAAACCTCTATAAGTAAGTAATGTAATGTAATCTAACCCCCAAAAAACAAAATCACAATCTCTGGACTCAGATGTGACACACTGTAACTCGTACAAACCACCTGTGGCGATCGCTGCGGGGTTGGGTATGGATTGCGCGCAAGATGTTGGGGCGCAAAGCCTCTGAATGGTGCTAGCACATTTCAGCTTTCCATGAGATTCAACCACCAGGTGGTTTGATGATCTTTGATGTCTTACCATAAGAATCCACAAGACCAAGCGGTCAAACATCAGTTTCTTTCAATCTGGGACGCGACGTGAGTACCATTGGATGCATCTTGTACATTCTTGTACATCTTCTTTCCTTTCTGCCTCAAATCTCCAGAAGAATGGAGCCCTTCCAAATGCAAATGAGGTACTAACGCCACCCCACAATCCCCATCTGCAACTCCCCAGCGACAAAAAATGATCTCCACGAGCCAGATGATGTTTAAAACCTCTACAGAACTTCAGGGAGAAATCAGCAACTTTGGGGGATTTGTGGGATGGTTTCCCTTACCATCATTTCTATAGAACAAAAACATACAAAAAACATGAAGAACCATCTCCTCAGTATCAGTTCTCCATGCCCAAATCTGCCCGATTGGACCTGGAAGGTTTGTCCAAACACACGAAGCAGGAGGGGACGAAGGGCACGCCGCCCTTCTCGTCTTTGCCCTGGTCCAGCGCTTGAAGAACCCGAGCTTGAAACCACCAATGCGGACAGGTTGTGGATTTGTTGTAGGTCTTTGATATATATTTTTGATTTTTAAACAAACATAGTAGTTTGGGGGAAAAACAATTGGAATATGCTTGGACTGTTGGGGTTGACCTTTGGAGCTTGGGTTGACCATCTGGAGTTTCATGGAGTTTCATTGGCGACATCTGAGGCGTGGAGAGCGTAACTTGCCGACCAACTGCAACCTTGATGATGGGACCTTTGCGACCAACGTGGACCAACTGATCAACTCGAATGTAATGTATCTATAATATCCTATAATCATGATGGGATACATAGAATATAGAATCGATCATGATGAAAAAAAATGACACGGCACTGTGCGGTTTGTCCTGCCGTGATAGGATCTAACGTCAAGGGCCAAGGCCCCGAGGTCGTGCCTGGATCACTTCCCATCCCGGTCAACTCTGATCACCAGTTCTGGGTCGGTGGTACAGTTAGAACTTGAAAAAAATCTGGTATCTCTCCCTCTCTCTATCTATGTGTATAATATTATATATATATATCAATATGATTCAATATGTATCACCCTTTTGCTAGATTGGGCCAACATCTGACAATCGCTTTCCCCTTTGTATGTAGCTACAACCCCAAAATTCCATTGGATCTACAGTAGCCATCAGTAGCGCTTCAGATGTGGAAAAACCCATGATGTGGGTTTCCCATGGGAGTTGTTCCGACATGGTGATCTGATGTGTTTTAATGATCCATTCATGGTGATTTTCCCATGGATTCTCCCACCTCGAACTGAAACGAAACCCTGCGTCAAATTCCACGAGAATTCCCACCTGCAGTTTGTCGCCACGTCCGGACTCGCTTCGGGGAGGTTTATAGTCCTCGTTTCGAAAGGCATCCGCGGGTGACAAGTCGTGGCAAGTCGTGGCAAGTCGTGTGGGTGCATGGGGGGTTTACCCATCAACAATAGGGATTTAATGGGATTTATACAATGGGATTTCATGGGATTTAATAGGGATAATGTATCATGGGATATCTCTGGCTGAATGATAATTCAGATTTCGTGTGATTTCCAGTCAATGATTTGGTAAATCCGTTGCGTACCATGAGCTGACCACCAATATCTTCTTACCATGTGGGGGTTTCATACAACAATACTTTCAATTACCTTCAAAATCCTTCAAATGTATGGTTTTCTTCATGATCTTCACGGGTTTAGACAATTCTTCTAGTCGAATCTTGTGACCCGAGAAACACGTCCGTGTTTGTCCGGGAGGCGTGGGACTGTTGATACCCAAATTCTTCAACTTGTTGGTTACCATGCGCTACTCACCACCGGGAAATTTTCAGGTTTTGTTGCGATAGTGAAGGTGACCAAAAATGACAGAGCCCAGACGAGGAGTTGGTTTGTAAACATGAAGCGACCTGAAAACCATTGCGCATCCCAAAACAAATGGTGGCGTAATGGTGGAACATCACAGTACAGGAATTTCCACAACAAATGTGAACAAAAGTGAACTCTTTAACACATATAAATATATATAGTTAGATTATATGTAAATATTATCGAAGGAAGTTTAGAAGTCAAACTTCCGACAATATGGACAGATGAAAAGCAGAGATTGGAAGAGTCAGAGAAGAGAAGAAAAGAAAAGAAGAAAGAAGATCAAAAAAAGAAAGTCTCAGAAGAAAGAAGATCCAGGTGCGCGAAAAGGTCGGAAAATCGCGAAACACTGTGTTTTTCCAATGATTTGTGGCTCCGGAGGGTCGAGCAGTAGGCTCGCTAAAGCGGCAGGTGCGGAGCCAGCTGGCCAGATGAGAGATGAAAAAGTGCACGCTGTTGTAGCGCGAAGTACATTTCCAAGTCAAAATGTGCAAAGCACACCATGCTCGGGCCACTTTTGGGATGTCGAAAAAGTGCACGCCCTTGTCACGCGAAGCACATGTCGAAGTCAAAAGTGTAAAAAACTGACGGGCTCGGAGCACTTTTTGACGTTCAGATGTCATTTCGCGTGGCAGGCGCAAGGGATTATGCACCTTGTCAAAAGTGAGCAAAAGGTGAGGGTTTTGTAGCATTTCCAACAACGATGGCAGGCGTGGGGCATTTGAAGGGGACCTGCAAAGATGCATTTTCCGTGGCAGGCGCAGTACAAGAGACATGTTCATCAGAGATGTTAGGAGGTCCGGGCGCTGATTTCCTGAGAAGGGTTGCATTTTGGAGCATCAGATCTTCAGCTTTGGGAAGATGATTTTGCGTGACAGGTGCAGCACTTCGTATGACCCGGCATCACTTTTTCGTGGCAGGCACAGTACTTTAGACAGGTGGAGTGGGAAAATCGCAAAACGCATTGGTACGAGGCCGTCTGCTCTACACTCAACTTTCCATTTTTGAAGGAAGTCTCGCGGAATTGTTTCGTTTTCGATGTTGTCAACTTCGAAAAGGTAGATAGATAGATAGATAGATAGATAGAGATAGAGATAGAGATAGATAGAGATAGATAGAGATAGATAGAGATAGATAGATATAGATATAGATATATATATATATAGATAGATGTAGATAGATATAGATAGATATAGATAGATATAGATAGATATAGATAGATATAGATAGATATAGATAGATATAGATAGATAAATAGATAAATACAATTACAAATACAATTGCAAATACAACTGCGACTAGCACTACACTACACTACACTACTGCTACAACTACAAATACAAATAAATTACGCTACATTACACTACACTAATTACATCGAATTACACTACACCACACCAACTACACTAACAACCAACTATAACAACAACTACTACCACAACTACAACTACAACTGCAATTACAAGTACTCTACAGTAATTACATTGCAGCACACCACAACTACAAATACAACTACAACTACCACTACACTACATTACACAACACTACACTGATTACATTGCATTACGCTACAACTACAACTACAACTGCAGCTGCAACTACAACTACACTACACATACTACACTACACTACACTAGACTAGGCCAGGCTACACCACACTACACTAATTACTGCACTGCGACTGCACTGCCTTGCACTAGAGTACGTTACACTTTACCACACTACACTACACAACACTACGCGACATTACGCTGCACTACGCTACACTAATTACACCACACCACGACTACAACTGCAACTGCGCTTGCAACTACACTAACTACACCACATTACAACTACAGCTCCACTACACTACAACTACAGCTATAGCTGCAACTACAACTGCACTACACCACACTACATCCAGCAGTTGTGGTAAGGTGACCACTGCAACCATTGCAACCACTCCAAAACACACAACTCCGACTCCAACCACCTGTCGGTCCATCAGTGTATTCGCTTTGCCATCCGTGAGTCACAGCAACCAACCTCTCCTATAGGTTTCCTATTTTTGAAACTTCTTGTGCGGTACTACTGGTAATTACAATTATTATATATATTCATTATATACATACTCGTATAAAATTGGATATGATCACATATAATTACATAATACATCATAATACTAAACACCGCTAAACACCGTGACCAACATTGCGGCCGTCCTTCTTGCTTCGCTGTCCTGCCGACATTGCCGTGTCAGAAAAGGGTACCCCATTCCATCCACTGGTTCATCATAATTTTCCCATGAAACTAATAGCATTTGTTTTTTCATTTAGGGGGTATACATGGGTAATTATGCCGTATACACTTGTGTATATATATATATATTATGTATTATATATATATATATCCAATTTTAATCAATTTTCAGACAGATCCATGTGGAGTTCCTATGGGTTCAATGACCCCAAAAATGGGTCGCGGTTGGTCGTTGGATGAGTCTTTAGCTGGGTGAAGCTTTTGGAGCTCGGGTTCTGCGGAAATGGCTGGCCCGGGCTGGCCCCTCAAAATGATTTGACATACTAAAATTGGGGAAATCAGGATAAATTGGGGAAATTGGGGAAATCAGTATCCTCAAAATGGTTGAAAGGGGAAATCAGGATCATCTAAAATTGGCGTACTGTGTTTTCAGATAACCACACAAACGTAGGCAAGATATGATCAACAATACAATAATACAGAAGGAGCAACGATGGATTGTCTCTTCAAAACTTGTGTTCACCTTGGGCAAATACGAACAAGCATCACATGTGGGTTTGTCGGAACACAGAGTAATTACCCTAAAATCACATGGTGTATTGTCATGTCATATTGCCCTTATTGGTTGGATGCTCATCAAATACTAGGGTAAATCTTCCGCATATCACCGAAAGGATTATGAATCCCGGAGTCCCACACTTCCTTTCCAGCCATTTCCCATGTCCCCAGACGTCCGCGTCCTTTGCTTCCCCGAGACGCAGAGCCTAAGGGGCTCAGATGCAGCCGATCCAGAAGGCGACCCAGCGCCTGCCACGGTTCCGGCCGCGACCCTGCGAATCGCCAGTTTGTAGAAAAAACAATTGGCAGGGTCTGTTGAAATATTGGAAGAACTTATATATGAAGATCTTCTGGCACAGGATCTTCAGTAGTACTCTTCCAAATTACTATTTGGCAGGATCGATGTTAATTGGAACAAGGAGAAAGCACAGAAATTTGACCCCCTTGAATCTTGATACCCCTTTTAAGGGGCATTGAGCCTTAAACAATTTGTCAGCCTGATGCACCCAATTTCCAGCTCCCAGGACAACACAGGTCAGTGGCAGACATAAATACCCTTGCCATAATAGGTCCATCATATCAAAGAGGTTGAGATGTATACTTCTCCTCAAAAGTCATTTCACCCTACAATTGCGCGAGCTTTCGAAACAAGGAACAATCTTAGATACTCTGCGACAAAACTCTTTTCTTTGGCTGCCTGGTGTTGGCAAAAAGATCAAAGCACTAAACTTTACCCACAACAAGAAACATGAGGTTTGCAGCCATACTATATTTAATACATGTCTGGTGGTTTCAAGCCAAAAACTATGAGCAAAAGTCAGTTGGGGTTATTCTTCCCAACTGAATGGAAACATAAAATTCATGTTCCAAAGCACCAACCAGATTTTGTCCAACAGTGTGCCCACAAATCCAATAATGGATTAGCTATCGCCATTTCACCGGAATTGGCATTTAGGGCTTCATCCCATGTTGAGACAAAATCCATATCGCATCTCTCGTAATAAAGCACATATGTTCCCATATATCCCCATTCTATTCCAACTGTGGTTGGTTTAAAATCCCATAAGATTACCGGAATTCCCATACTGTGGTAAACCCAATTAGTAAACCTACAATTTTAGAATGGTTCATACCACCCATCTATGGTCATATTAGGGATGATTTATAATTATTGCTATCCCATAATAATCATATATTATCCCACTATTATCCCATTATACAAGCCAAACCAAACGGGTCTTGTAAAAAATAGACATTATGCCATTACTAAAACTGGATGCTTATCACACTTTCTTCATCCTATTCATATGCTATCCTACATGGATTGTGATAATCACTAATATATAAAGGACAGTACAACCCCAAAAATCAACCACCATCTATCAACTATATCCCTAGTTAAAGAAATTGTAAAAACATCCAGAAGTCGAGGTTAACGTGTGAAACATCCCGCGAAACAGGCGCCCCCAAGCTCACCTTGTGCCCCGCAGCCCGCCGCAGTCTCCTGGCAGATTCCACCACTGATAGCATCTAATAGCACCCATCGGTCAAAATTGAGATGTCACCCATTAGTAAAATTGGCGTGGCTTCACCACTAAAAGCAATAATCAACCATCCCAATTTTACCAATGGGTGCTATAAACCATCACTATCATTCTGGCTTTCTGACATCGCTTTACTAACAAAACATGAGCATATCCACATCAAATTGGCAGACCCACATCGAATTATCAACTGGTACAAAACTTCAACATACTTCAACTATTGACAATTGCTGTGACAGTTCTTTGAACCCAGATTGGTGCGCCTCACAAGGTCCAAGCTGGCGACCAATGCACATAGATCATGTGCCAGCAGGGTCAAAGGCACGGGCCTAAAACATTGCGGTCAAAGGATAGGTGCTTCTTCCATGGATGGTATACCTAATAATTACAATACTATAATGTGCATCTGCATACATACCATATTTACATGGAATAATGATATTCTATCGTTATACCTTATATACATATATAAGCACATATACACCTTGTTCAACATATAGTGTACCGAGGTACATAATGATTGATGTAATTATGATGAAATACTGGTATACATGCTGACAATGTAATCATTGTATGTGTTCCATATCTTGAGTATACCGGTATGGGTCAAATCATTTTTTGTAGCCCTAGGACTGGATGATTAACACTAAAAAAACATCGACTAAAATCTGCGGTTCCCTGGAATGTAAATTTTGGCGACATAATGGAGATGTTTTTATGGGGAATCTATGGGACAATCATTTGTGCGGTTGGACAAACTAACTATAGTAATAATGATTTTCCTGGCTATTTACTGGATTGTAATGATTATATAAAATCAAAGACATAGCCACATAAGCATGTAATATCATGGGGATACTAACATCAGCAAAGTGATTTTTGCCCCCCTGTGTATCCCCATGCGGAAGAAACTGTATAGCAACCCCCAACCACAGATTGAAAAGTCAGGGAGAAACTCCTGTTGCAGGTGGAATGGGATGACATTATATGATCTTCTCGTTTCTGTTTGATCAAAGTTTGAAAAAATGGGGACGTATCAGCGCTCGAAAAACTTCTGACCCTGCATGCTTCAAAGCAAGCATATTTCGTGAAACAAATAGGTCGCTAAACATTGAGTTCATCTGGATCTGGCAAATCTTTAACAACACGTTCAAAGTAGAGCAGCGATCCTAATCTAAAAAATAAGATGCGTCAGCTGCACCGGTAAAAATTGGGTAATTATATTGCGCATATATTTGATGATGACAAAAAACATATACATAAAGTAGCATGCCAAAAAACAGCTATGGATATAGAATTCGCATCAAAAGCCATTGCGAGGACTTTTTTTGAAACCCCACAGCTCCAAGCAACCCAGAAAAACATCAGACAGCCCCATATGTGGTTGGGAAACTCAATTCCTAGCTCCAACTGGCCGGGTCCCCATGAAAAAACAGGGAACACTGAACACCGGTATCTCCATAGCTCCTTACTTGGGGATATGGTGAACATCATCCAAGAAAAGTCAATCTAACGAATCTAACAGTTCCCTAAAATTCTCCATTAATCAAGGCATTTTTTCTCGGCTTAATACCCTCCTGTGATCGAACATGGCAATGGACAATTATTGATGGCTTTTCGAACGGAGTCTTCAGGACTCAAAGATGTCCCAGCCTGCCAGTGTGCCAGGCTGGGTGTCAGAGTGCCATTCAGAAAACCACTATGATGTTAATGATAGTTAACCACAAATGGTAGTGGAATGGCACATTCATTGGTTATGTTTACCACAAAAAAACAATTAATGTCAACCACTAACTACCATTAAGATTTATTAACCGTTAGCCTCTGGGAATTGAACACAGCTATTTACCGAGGGCATTCATTATAGTTATCGTTACAAGTTCCATGTTTCATGGTGAAAATATCAATTAACATCTAACCATTAATTTAATCACCATTTATTAAACACTAAGCACCATAATAATCAACATGTATTCACCATGTACTAACCACTCTTAACATGTATTACCCTCTGGTAAACTGTCCCATAGCTATGGAAAGATCCACCATTTTTAATGGGAAAACTCACTATTTCTATGGCCATTTTCAATAGCAAACTGTTAGTTTACCAGAGGGTAACCATCTTTTAACCACGTTGGCTAACCACGTTGGCGAACCATGTCGGCTTCCCAGATCAACGAAAAAATTCACGGCGGAGCAGCGAGGTGATCGCTGCCAGGGAAATCACGATGAAGGCTGCGCCCAGGATGGGATTGGCCGAGCCCGCGGAGGCCTAAGGATGTCGACTAAGACGTCGAATATATATATATACAGGTTAATGATAGACTGATAGACTTGAAGATCTAGTTTTTTTGTTTTATGATGTTTACAGCAGTTTATGTAGTGTCTATCTGAGATATCGATCATGTATTTTGTCCAACAAATTCGGAGAACCTTGGTCGCAATAGTGCAGAAATGGCACACTAATCCGATAGGTATTTTTCGATAATATCCCCATGTGCCCTGGTTCACAACCACCACATGTTCATCATGACCAATTGTGTGAGCCCATGGATACTATGTTTTGGACCCGCGGGCATCAGACAGCAACTCAATCACCGAGGTAAATCCAATGCCATAGTCACCATCCCCAATCGATATTGCGGATGGGTTGTTAGCGGGTTAACGTCCAAAAACAACACCAAAATACGGTCGCGCTATGTGGGAGGGGGGAGGGTCCTTTTGGGTCTACCATGGTCTACCACATTCATCATGTACAATCATGGCTACTCCTCTGACATCATCGGACCTACCGCATGGAGACACAAGAGGAATTAGAAAGAACGCAGGCGTCTCTCATGTTTTGAGGAGAAATGTGTGCCAAAGGTCACTAGTGCAAACGCAGTCCTTCTATGTAAAGAATCTGAACACCACTTTGAGATATACTGTAAATACTTTATATGTACAAACATGTATAATATACACACTTACCATCACTTACCCCAGCAACGCCTCTGTTTCTTCTGCTGTTTCTTCTGATGTTTCGGTCGAGGAAAAGGCTCCGGCTTTTCTCGCTTTCTGCGAGGCCGGAGATTTTCCATGGAGCAGGGCATGCCTCATACAGCACAGAACGAGCCTTTCGGCCTGTGACCAGCAAGGGCGTTGTGTTGGATGATTCAAACATTCTGGCTTGAGAATAGGGTACAAATCGCATGGTGTTTTTCGTCGCATCCAAATCCCATGAAATGGTCGTCATAAGATCATGGGGATACGAATCACATGTCACGTATGTTCAAACAAAAGGTTTTGCACAACTTCAAGTGATACCTAAAATGTGCTGGCTGAAGTACATTTGATCATGATCAATGTGAATTGACACTCCAAACATCTCCAAAACATGCCGAACTCCGCTGGTCACCGTGCGCCAAGATCAATGAAGACGCGGCTCCAAACAATGGACCCAACCCTGAAAACTACGTCATCTCCGCAACCGACAACGGATTTTGTCTTCGAGTGGCCGCGGCTGAGACTTCGGAGGGTGAGATATGAGCAGTTTTTATCGTCAACTAACCATCATAAACATAATAATCTGTATCTGTATTCCCATTTTGCATGTGACGGTGATCCGCCAAGTCCTAACGAGATGCCGGCAGTGCTCGCACTTTTGTGGGCTCTTGCCCCTGAGCGCTGCCGAATACCGCCAGTACTCAAAAAAACAACAACACTTCATCTGAAGGATCTCGGATCTTGATCCTGTGACGGTGATCCGCCAAGTCCTAACCAGATGCCGGCAGTGCTTGCACCTTTCTGGGCTCTTGCCCCTGAGCGCTGCCGAATACCGCCAGTACTCACAGCTGCAGCGGCTTCAGGTGGATGCTGATGCAAGTACCTGAGACAAGCATCTTGAAGCCATTAATTCCATTGAATTCCTATGATTTCTCTCCTCCATTCTTGTTGCTTCTATCATGCTTCTGGATTCACAAAAACCTGCCATGGTTGCTGATTTTGGGATGATTCCTCCATCAGCCATGACTTACAGTGATGTCGCCCGCGGTTCGGTTGAAGATTTGGTTTTGTCCAAAAATGGGGTACCCCCCAAAAACCATGATTTATCATCACATTTTCTATTAATCCATGGCCATAAATTAAAGGTAAAGCGGTAAAACCCACAATTTTCAGGGGCTGCGCAAGTTAGCTATTTTCAACCATTGCATCGCATTTTTTCCCCACCTGCCAGGTGAGGGTTGTTAGATTTTATCAGAGTTGTTCTTCTCCTCCTCTTCCTCCTCCTCCTTCTCCTCCTCCTCCTTCTCCTCCACCACCTCTGTCTCCACTTCCATGTTCACTTCCGCCTTGCCAACTCTTCGCCAAGCAATTCGCCAACTTCCGCACGCAGTGGGCACTGCGGGACCTCAACTGCAAGGGTCTGAGCGCACTGGGCACCGCTGGACCTCAACCTGGGACCTTCCGAGCTCAGTGAGCACCGCTGGACCTCAACCTGGGACCGTCCGAGCTCAGTGAGCACCGCTGGACCTCAACCTGGGGCCCTCCGAGCTCAGTGAGCACCGCTGGACCTCAACCTGATAGAATGTCAGAAAGAATGCCAGAAGATATGCCAGATAAAATGCCAGAAGATATGCCAGAAGGTATGCCAGATAAAATGTCAGATAGAATGCCAGAAAAAGTGCCAGAATGTTTGCCAGAACATATGCCAGAAGATTTGCCAGATAGAATGCCAGATAGAATGCCAGAAGATGTGCCAGAACATATTGCAGAAGATATGCCAGGTAGAATGCCAGAAGATATGCCAGATAGAATGCCAGAAGATATGCCAGTAGATATGCCAGATAGAGTGCCAGAAGATATGCCAGAAGATATGCCAGGTAGAATGCCAGAAGATATGCCAGATAGAATGCCAGAAGATATGCCAGATAAAATGCCAGAAGATATGCCAGATAGAATGCCAGCAGGTATGCCAGATAGAATGTCAGATAGAATGCCAGAAGGTATGCCAGATAAAGTGCCAGAATGTTTGCCAGAACATATGCCAGAAGATTTGCCAGATAGAATGCCAGATAGAATGTCAGAAGATGTGCCAGAAGATATGCCAGATAGAGTGCCAGATAGAGTGCCAGATAGAGTGCCAGAACATATTGCAGAAGATATGCCAGGTAGAATGCCAGAAGATATGCCAGATAGAAGAAGATATGCCAGATAAAATGCCAGAAGATATGTCAGATAGAATGCCAGACGATTTGCCAGTAACAAAACGTATAGATGTCATGGTGGGGATAACTCGAAATAAAGTAATTTTTAGCTTATCATATCCCCATTAGATTCGCATTGAACTAGCCATGAAATATGGCGAAACCATTCCTTTATGTTTTGCTGTTGCAATCCCCATGAAATATGGCTGGGTTCATGAAAATCAGCCAGCTGATGTTTAGTACACCATGAAAAAAACCATTCTATCCCCATAATTATAGCACAATTTCAATTAATTCATTGTATCATCACTAATTGATCATTATTTCCCCATTAGATGTGGATAGACTAGAATAGTTCACTAACTACCTGAAGTAAGGCTTCTTCTTGGAATAGTTTCCCTTACTAAGCATCATTCCAGTGAGGTCGCGACGTGAGGTCTGACACCAAATTATTTGGATCCCCATGAATAATCGTAACATGGCAATGGACAATCCATCATAGATGATTTTCCCATCAAGACCTCTATTTGTAGGGTTTTTGTTCCATATTCTCCCATAATAATCTTCTTATGATTTTCCCATTAGCTATCCATGTTTGATGACACCGAAGGATAGATGATTTGAAAGCACCCAGCCTCCGCGCTTGGTCTGCGGCCCTGACTGCCAAGGCATAGTGATGGAGCTCCTGAGCATTTTTTAGATGCCACTGTGAGATTTTGTAGCTCTATGACAGTTTGTGTATCTTTGTTCCTTTGGTACTACCAGATAGCACATTGACTGTATATCATAGATAGATATCACAACAATTAGTTAGGAATCATTGATCGGTTCTTGACCTCAGAATTGACCCATCAACCCTGGATACCACGCTTTGCCCTGTCCTGCAGGGCTTGTGAAGCCTGAAGCTGCTGAAGCATCAGCTGTGATTGCAACTGATGAAGCCGGATCTGTTCCTGTTCCTTGTGGCGGCGAGGATGGGCGCTGGAAGGAAAGAACTCATTCCCAAAGTATGACATCATTCCCATTAAAAAAATATCAAAAAACCGTTTGCTATTGGATCTGTATCGTCATTTCATTTCGCTTTGGGGTCCGTTTATGGGAGGGAATTTTGGCTCGCATGGATTTATCGTAAACTGAAAAGCATATCGCAAACATATTTATTTGGACGTGGATCAAAATGCAGCTGCACAACATTCCCAACATGAAACAATGTTGAACCATTGTTGAATCAACATATATTGTCATATGATATCATATATATATATATATATCAACTTATCTCAATTTGTGGTTCGAGTCTTGACCCACATGAAAACTCTACCAAAGCTGGTAACCAGGCTCCACCAGTTGTAGCTGGTGCGCAACTGCCACGCTTCCTGCCAGACTCCACGTCATCCCAGACGGATGGTTGCTGTTCAAGGTACAACAGGGGGCGGCTGAGCCAAAATGGCTTTGATGATGGCGATGATGGCGTTGGTTTTTCATGACGTTTCGAAAAACATCTTCCGAATTCTGAGCCATAATGTGTGATGACCACATTTTGCATGGATCTAAGTGACAATTTCATATTTCTTCAATTTCAAAGATTACCTTTTTTCCAAATCATGGGGGGGTTGTGTACCCATTTCCGGGACCCAGTTCATGGCATACCCAGCCGATGTCAGACTCCATAGCTTTTTCGGAGAGATCAAGCCAAGTGCTGGTGCTCAGGCATTGTGGCATTGTGGTGTGTGTACAGGATCTATACGCATAATACAGCTGTGTACATATATATATATATATAACCATTGATATTATATGATATTCTGGTAAACAATAGTAATCAATAGCAAACAATAAATATGGTCACATGCATAATGTGGGGTTTCTTGTTTTAATACCTTTCAGGTGGGCTAACACCAAAAAGAAGCGCGGGGAGCATCCCAGTAAATGGTTTATGACCCCTTTTAACTATGATTAACCCTGTTATATGGGTTAAACATCCATAGAACTGGTAATAACCTATACCCTCTGGTTACTTAACATAGCCATGGAAAATGGCCCATAGAAATAGTAGATTTTCCATGATTTTCCCATTAATAGCATGGTGATTTTCCATGGCAAACTGTTAGTCATAACCAGAGGGTACTATATTTGAAGATATGTACGATCTATAGCAGGGGTTGGTAAATGTCCTAATTGAACATCACCCAAATATTAAGGGATTTAATCTCCAACAGATACTTGAAAGTGATGTTCAAAATCCCCAAAATGGGACATTTACAAAACCCTGTATAGAACTGGTGATATCTGGTGATACTTCCCTGGGCGTAAAAAAAACATGTTGAGAGATCCATCAGATTCCATCCGTACCATCCGTATCACCACCGTAGTCCCGGAACATCCCGGAACTGGGTGTGCCAAACAAATAAGGTCGGCGGTGAAAAGAGTGACTGCAACAAGAAGAGCAGCATGCTGAAGAGGATGCCTCCGGAAATCAATGGTTGGTTCATGGGGATATCGCCAACATTGGGGGATCTCAACTCAAGAATCATGGGTATATATTTCATCGGGGTAACATGGATCTATGAGAGTTTTCCGCTTTTTGCCATTTTTTGCCTTGAACATATTGATGAACCAATGAGAAAATCGAACCAAAAGAATCATCCCAGCTTTTTGCTTGGGAACATCAACGAGGTCTGGACCAACATACCTCCATCAGCTCCGCCCCATGGATCCCGCCTAGTAAGAATGCGCCGGGACGCAGGACCAATTCGCGCACCGATGTCAGAAAAGCCTCGAACAGGCGAGTCTGAGATCGTGGATTCCAGAGATGGTCTGGCGTCCCCAAAAATGCTGAAACAAAAACGGGTCACTTAAATTAAATAGTCACGCCGCTTTCACATGATTTCACATGTCTTTCATAATAATGATGAACTGATCAAATTTGGTGCGGTGATATCTTCAATCAACCCCACGTCTCCAGATCGGATCTAAGCACTCTCCGTTGCGAAATCTGGTCCGGGCCATGAGATGGATTTGAACATCAGCACAAATTGTCAATGGAAACGGAATGAACCATAATTTACCATCTGGTAATCCAGCATAGTTTTGGAAAATGGACCATTTATAGATGATTCGCCATACGTAGATGATTTTCCATCTCTATGTTAAAATACCAGAGGGTAATTCGGATCAGAGACACAAAATTTTGCTCAGTGATAGGGGTATTTGTGGATATGGCTCTATATTTCCAGTTTTGACTGGCTAATTGCCTGCACGTACAGGGACCAATGTCAAGCCATCAAAATCATCCAAAATCTGCAAAATAGTAACATACTCTGTCGGCGCTCGGTCGCTATAATTTCATGGTGTTATACTATGTTATACTGTATATCCCGGTCTGTCCATTATATATCCATTTTAATTTTATCACCATCATATTCATTAAAACATGCCTACGGGCCTACAACTTGATGGATCAAGAGGACTGTGGGATGAATCTCCAAGTCGATTGGTGGCCGTAAATCCTAATTCCTCACCCGGTCAGCTTATTGGTGAGCTCTACAGTGATAGTTCTGGGAATAGATTGGTGGGTGAAAGTTTCATTTGATCACCAGAACTTCTGTGGATGGAAGACATCCTGCACCATCTTGGATGGTTGAAACCCTATAAATAATCAGAAAGGACTGTTGTGGCCGCCCAAATCTCACACTTAATATGTATAAAGAATACTTCTTGTGAGATTTGGGTGTCACAACATTCCCTTCCGATAACTTGTGTTCTTGTGAGATTTGGGTGTCACAACATTCCCTTCCGATAACTTGTGTGTTGATATCTGTTCAAGCCCCAAGGATTAATCTGGATTAATCTGGGACCAAAAAAACCAAAAAAAACAAAAAAACAAAAAAAAACAAAAAAACCAATGTTTTCAGGACTACTTGGATCAGGGCTATCTTTAGACTAGTCTCCAAAACATTGTTTTTTTTGTGTTTTTTTTGTTTTTTTTGGTTTTTTTGGTAAATTAATCCAGATTAATCCAGATTAATCCAAGCTAATCTACGATCATCAGATCTATTTAACATTTAAGTACTAACATGTGGTTGGCTAATTTTCTATATTCTCTGGTCATCTGCCTTTATTGGCTTTTAGCGCCGCTCTCTCTGTGTCTGGACTCCTGAAGCAAGTTAATCTAAGATCATCAGATCTATTTAACTACTACTTTCTAACATATGGTTGGCTAATTTTCTATATTCCCTAGTCATCTGCCTTTATTGGCTTTTAGCGTCGCTCTCTCTGTGTCTGGACTCCTGAAGCTATGGCATGTGGTTGGCTAATTTTCTATATTCTCTGGTCATCTGCCTTTATTGGCTTTTAGCGCCGCTCTCTCTGTGTCTGGACTACTGAAGCAAGTTAATCTAAGATCATCAGATCTATTTAACTACTAATTTCCAACATGTGGTTAGCTAATTTTCTATATTCCCTGCTCATCCATCAAATATAGGCCATGTCGTTTGAATCCACAAGTAAGCATTAGCACATGGAAGTTTCCTCAAGTAAGGATCCATCAAATATATACCATATTGTTTGAATCCACAAGTAAAGATTGGCACATAGAAGTTTCTTCAATTAAGGATCCATCAAGTGACCCTCCAAACAAAGCCTGAGTACTTTATGCCAGGCGCAGGTTCATGTAAAGATCATATCATTGTCTTTTTACCATTTTGGGACCAAGCATCCATAACATTTGAAACATGCTTCTTTGTTGCAGGCAAAAACCTGGGGATACTTGAAACAGTTTTGGATTTTCCATATACATTTTTCCAATAGTAGCTAGCACTTCAATCTCTATATGTTCACTGACAGTTTCCTCCAAAGATTCTTACTTGAGATTTACATGTGATGCTCTTGGATCTGTACAAATGCTTACTTGTGAATACAAAGAAGTTTATTGTTTTGTTTAAAACCTCTTGACTTGAGATTTACATGTGATGTTCTTGGACCTGTACAGATGTTTACTTGTGAACACAAACAGAAACTTGTATTGTCCTGCCTAAAACATCCTTACTTGAGATTTACATGTGATGTTCTTGGATTTTTGTGGTATATTAGAGCATCTTTACTTGAGATTTACATGTGTAGGGGATGATCCTGGGCCTGTACAGATGTTTCCTTGTGAGCCAAAAGAATCTTTTATGGTTCCTTGAAACCTCTTTACTTGAGATTTACATATGATGATCTTGGATCTTTAGAGATGCTTACTTACTTGTGAACAGAAATAACCTTTTATGATTCTTCAAATCATTTTTGTAAACAAGTGCACTGGGCCTTTGCACTTGCAATTGTTTCAAAGTTTTGGGAAAGGAAACAAGTTGCTGGCATTGCCAGTTTTGATTGCATCACACTATGAATTTTATATGTCCATATTGGTGTCCAAAGGTTTGGGAATCAGTGGAATCAAGTCCAAATGTATAATCAAAATCCTTAAAAACCACATGTCAGCCCTTGAATTTTCATATAAATTTTATATGAAGTTTATATGCAGTTTATATGCAGTTTCAAAACTACATGTAGTTTATATGCAGTTTTGACCAAACTACATGTAGTTTATATGCAGTTTTGAAAACTGCATATAAACTGCATATAAACATATAAACATATAAACTGCATATAAACTGCATACCAAAAATCTACAGATTTTGAATGATTTTGACATGCCTGGAAAGCTGAAAGCTTGAGATTTTGAACTGCTGCTGCAAGAAAATTTGTGATTTTCAAGGATGACAACTTAGAAAGAAAAAGTATATATACACATGCAAGACCTTTTAGGCAGACCACTAACTGAACCAAAGATACTTTGATGAAATGAACCTGAGGGCCATTGCTGCTAAAGTTTCAGATCCTTTTCAAAACTTGGTAAAGGCTGCAAATAATGTTTCTCACGAAATAATTTCATATGTGTCCCATGACATTTGTCAAGACTGCCTGGAACTTACCAAATAAAATTGCAAGACATTTGGCTAAACAATGGTTCAAGAGTTATTCATGACTTTTTTGTGTAGGTTTCCCAGTGAAATAGTTCATGGTTAATTAAAAACTTGACAACAATAGTTAAAAAAGAGGCGGCCACAACAGTCCCCTCCCTAAATAATGGGATAATAATGGGATAAACCACCTATTGGTGCAGGATTTCGCAACCATCCACTGTATCACCAAGGCACCAACAAACTCAGCCCTTGGTCAACGTTCCAAGGGACTAAAATCATGGACCTTGGCAGCAGCACCAGCGATTCCAGGCCGCTCAATGGTCTCAGCCTCGACGTTTCTTCAGGTCGTGAAGCCGTGTTTCATAGGAATAATGGCAATCTGAATGGGGAAAAATAAGTAATATAGTTTTATATAATTCAATAGGGAAAACATGGCAACACAATGATATCAATGAAATAATATCAATGATATCAATCATTTTTGTTGCGTTTATTCACTTTTCAGACAGACCCACCTATCAGTTTCTACAAGTATCATTGGATTGGATTGGTTTAAGGGAACACTTGTAGGATTCCTGGTTTTTACCATGAAACTAACGGGCTCTCTGTAGATTTTTCCCTTCAACCAATTCTGAGATAGCCAGGGCTACAACCAACAAGCATATGTAACATACGAACATGAGGTCTAAGCCAGACGAAAAAGGGGTCGCAGCAACAAGAATGAGGGCTTAATCAATGAACCTGAGGCGAAGAACAAAGTGGTCTTACAGGTAGAATCTTCAATTTTTTCCTCTACAGCATCTACAGTATATACTTTATAATTGTATATATATATTATATACATAATATTACTATATGTGTATATATAGTAAATGAAAGAACACATAGTAACTTCGATAAAAAAGTGCGGATAACTTTCTGGTGGCCGGCCAAAGAAGCGAACATCAATGTCCATCATTTTCTATGGCTTGACAGGCTCCGCCTCTGTCAGATCTAGTGATGTCTCCTTGGACTTGGTTTGCTTGAACACAACTATATCAGGACAAAAAGATGGAATAAGCTTATCTGAATGGTATCTTGCAAACCAAGTCTGACTATATATTGTGTGCAACTATATCATCCTTGGACAATCACCATTTTGAATAGGTCAAACAGATGGACTCTATGGCTATGTTACCCTCGAAAATCACCATTTTTCATGGGTACATCAACTATAACTAAATGGCCATTTTCAATAGCTATGTTAAATTACCAGAGGGTATAGTTTATACCAACTGGTTTATTGGGGATCATGAACTAACCCATCATAGGGATATCTCATAGCCAATGATTTCCTTACCAAGGAGTCGACGACGTCGTCTCCAAGCGGCAAACACAACGTGAAGACCCACAGAGGATGAACCACGACGGACCAAAGAAATCCACCGGAGCCTCAGGCACTGACCGCAGTCGGAAAAAAAACGCAACGAATTCCACACGGTTCGAAGATTTTCTCTGAAAAAATGCTGGTGGTTTTTGCTTTTCCATACTATCCAGGACTATCCATAGTTTCCATACTATCCATAGTACTACTGGATGATCTTACGGCAATTGGATGATATGGCAATCAGGTTGCCAAGCATCTATGCACTGGCATACAGCGTAGGCTGCAGCATGAGTTGCACATTGGCTAGCGGCGCACAAGTGAAAAATATCAGCCAGCTTTCATGGGGAATCAAACGAAAGTAAACCACTATTTGACCACCAAAAAGGGATGTTGAATCAAACATTAGGAAATACTCTTTTCCTGATCTACCTGATGGAACTTATACATCATATAATATATTATTTAATATATATATATATTTAATCTACCTTCCCTTCTTCTCCATGCTATGGGTGCAAGCTCGGCACGAGGTCGGAAGAGTTCTCATAGAACAAAAAACAAACCATTTCAAACGAAGAGTCGAATACCCCAAGTTGAAACAAACAACACCATCCAAAGCCACATTTCTGGCACCACATCAGCCTAGCAAGATTCTTAACTAGAACCATGCAAACAATAACGCATTTGCAGGCGTCAAGTCACGCCATCAGGGTGTCTGAGAAATCCCTGAACTAGCCATAGATGTTTATAATGATGGTTTATAGCTGGGAAATTCATCGATCTAAATGGAGTTGCTGAAGCGACCATCATGAGTGGGATTCCAAAAAGAATGGCTATCTGGAGGTGTCCAATCCATGGGGGTACCCCAAATCATCCAAGTCATGGATGACCATTAAACATCTTGAAAAAACATGGTAACTTGGGGATCCCCCATAACATCCCATAACTGAAGAACCCCCTTTGTATGTATATGGGCTGCATTTGTATCCGTTTCTTTTTGATTTTGTTCCCCGTTTTCTGGCCAAGGTGGTGGTACTTGCAGCATTTTGGAGCTTGGATCTCTTATGCGAATGGTATTTGCAACATGTTGGTTTACGTCTGGTTCAAAAGTTAGTTCGGGTTGATCTAGTTTTTTTTTTTAAAGGTTGGCTTGGGGTTTCTTCTTGTAGGGTTGGTTTAGGGTTCATTTAGGGTTGGTCAAAAGTTTGTTTAGGTCTAAGGTTTGTTTGGGATTGGTTTAAAGCTTATTTAGGTTTTAGGGTTTATTCAAGGTTTATCTAGTGGTTATTGGGGGCTGGTTTAAAGTGCATTTACCGTTGGGTCAGGGTTTGTTTAGCGTTTGTTGAAGGTTGGTTTAGGCTCTGTCGTGTTTTTGGCTTGATAAGGGGCTGCTTAGGTTAGTTTCTGGTTTGTTTAGGGTTTGTTGAAGGTTGGTTTAGGGTTTCTTTAGGGTTGGTTTATGCTTTGTTTGGAATTATTTAGGGTTGGTTTCAGGTTTAGTTAGGGTTGATGGTTGGGGTAGGCTTTGTTTAGGGTTTATTGAGGGTTGGGTTAGGGTTTGTTTAGGGTTTGTTAAGTACTTGTGGCTGGTTTGAAATGCGTTTACGGTTGGTTTTTGGCTTGTTTAGGGTTTGTTGAGGGTTAGTTTTGGTTAGTTTAGTTTTTTTTTAAAGGGTTTGTTGAAGATTGGTTTAGGATTGGTGTGCGGTTTGTTTGGGGGTAAAGTAGGGTTAGTTTCGGGTTTACATAGGGTTGGTTTAGGGTCTATTTGCTTCTTTTAAACTTGTTCCGTCCAACCCGGACGTTGCTCCACACTTACAATCATGATCATGATCATGATCATGATCATGATCATGATCATGATCATCATCATCATCATCGTCATCGTCATCGTCATCGTCATCGTCATCGTCATCGTCATCATCATCATCATCATCATCATCATCAATCATCATCATCATCATCATCATCATCATCATCAATCTCATCATCATTATCATCACTATCAAAATGCTCACCATCCTCACAAGTGTCAATTTATGTGGAATGTGGTAATACCATCAACATCCATCAACTTATATGTTGTATATTCATAAGGGATCAAAAATCCGCAGCCCCCTATGACAAATATGTTCAATAGGGTAATCACATCCACTTATCTTCATAAGGGATCAGAAATCCACCACCTCCTCTGACAAATACGTTGAATGGGGTAATCACATCAACTCATCTTCATAAGGGATTAAAAATCCACTACACCCTATGACAAATGTGTTAAATGGGGTAATCACACCCACTTATCTTCATAAGGGATCAACAAATCCACCACCCCCTGTGACAAATATGTTGAATAAGGAAATAATAACATCAACTTATCTTCACAAGGGGTCAAAAATCCACCACCCCCTTTGACAAATATGTTGATTGGGGTAATAACATCAACTTTATCTTCATAAGGGATGATGACGATGATGACGACAACAACGATGATGATGATGATGATGATGATGAGGATGACGATGACGATGGCGATGATGATGATGATGATGATGATGATGGTGGTGGTGGTGATGATGATGATGATGCTGATGCTGATGCTGATGCTGATACTGCTGCTGCTGCTGATGATGATCATCAACATGAATCACATATACATCTACATATCGAAAGTCCACGGACATGGCATCTCAAAAATACGCAACCCTTCCACAATTCCGGCGCGGAGCACGGTCAGGGTTGCAGCGAACTTACTTAGGGTTGGTTTATAGGAGTTATTTGGGGCTGGCTCAAGGATTATTCAGTGTCGGTTTAGACGTTAGTTATTACGGTTGGTTTAACTTTACTTAGGGTTGGCTTAGGGTTTGTGTAGGGTAAGGTTTCTTCCTTCCTTCCCAACACCATTTAAAACGGGTAACACGTCCTTCCCAAAAAACGGGGAAAGCAACGGCACCTTCGCCCTCCAAGGGGATGACCATGTTACTACGGAATTCGTCATTTTCCGCATTTTCAATTGGCCGCAACTGGGGGATATCCCCCAATTTAAGACACACTCAAGTTAATCAAGCTGGTGAAAATTGATATCCCATATCTGCATATATCTCCATATTCCGAAATCATGGTTACCCTCTGGTAATTTAACATAGCTATTGAAAATGGCCCATTTATAGTTGATTTACCTATTAAAGATGGTGATCTTCCATAGCAAACTGTTAGTTTGCCAGAGGGTAAGGTGTATTGGGTATATTGATGTATATTGTAAAACAACAGCGCTGGCTGAATATATATCCACATTTATATCCACATATCTCAAGCTGCAAAAAAGGTGTATGAAAAATGGCCATCTCAGGTACCGATCCACTAGAGGAAGATTGTACCATATTTCAGGCCATATAACATCATATAACTTGGTTATGATGGTGAAGACATGGTTATAATATCCCCGTAATGACTGAAGTATGTTATTAATATCCCCATATATCCCCATAATATCCCAATGGTTATAATATCCCCATAATAGTTATGAAGATATTACATATAACCATTATAACCATCATAACCATTATTATTACTATAACCACTATGGTGGTATTATAACCATCATTCTGATTATTATATCCATCATAGCCATTATGCTATTATTTAACCATTATGACCATTATTCATTGGATATTCTAAGGATATTATGGGGATATTATACCCTCTGGTAAATTCACAGTTCGACCCTGGCAGTCATCGGGTTTGGAAGATTAGTTTCCATTAAAACTAGGCTATTTTCAGGGTCAACAAGTTAATCTACCAGATGGTAACCATTATAACCATTAAAAAAAATGAATATCCATAATATCCATCTAACAACATTAACCATTCTGGACCATTAGCCATTGGATATTATGGATATTATAACCATTACCATTGGATATATGGGAATATAATGGATATTTAACCATTCTAACCATTATTTAACCATTATTCATTGGATATTCTAAGGAATATGTATTCATGATAATGGTTATAATGGTTATGGTTATCATTATTCATTATGGGGATATCATAACCCATGGTTTTCACCGTTCTAATGGCCTTCCCATGGCCAGGCCCTTCCAGGCCCGTTCCTTTTTGGCCCCAAGGCCGCCATGTCTTCCGTCGGACTCTGCAGACTCCGATGCCGCCGTTCCGTCCGGCGATTCCGGAGGACCCAAGGCCTGGCCAAAAATGGGTGGCGAAACGTACGTCGAATAAGTCGAATGAGTCATAAGATTCAGCATTTTTTGGGGAAAATGACCATGAAATCACCAATTTATTGCAGTTTGAGTCATTAGCATTTTTTGGGATTCATCATGATGGAAAATATGTTTTTTGGCTCTGATTTATATAGTAATTTAGTGGTTTCATATGCAGAAATTTCATCATATTTCATCATATTTCATCATATTTCATCATATGTCATCATATTTCATCATATTTCTATATCTGATGAATTGTATCAACAGCATTCACTTACTGGTGCTAAACGTAGGGAATGGATGGGTTGCTGGGGGTTGCTGGGATGATTATTGATAGTTAGCTAGTGGATCATTCCCTCATTCCCTGCCTTTATTTAGCACCAGTAAGAATATTGATTCACCATCTGGTTATTTAACATAGCCATGGAAAATTCCCAAAATAAATGGAGGTATGAATGCTGGGAAAATCATCTATTTCTATGGGCCATCTATACCATGGCTATGTTAAATAACCAGAGGGTAATATGATTTAATATGATTTTGGCTCTGATTTATATAGTAATTAAATGGTTTGTAATTAGCGAATATTAGGGTTTCACTAACACAAATTGGGATTTAAATGATACATTGAAGTAAGCTGGCAACTAGTATCTCCGGGATTTATACCAGAACTATTTACATTTGAATGGGGTTGTGAACCAACTTAAACGAGGGGGCCCTTCTGGTACCTCCCCTCTCAACCCCAGACAAACCAGTGAGCTGTATTCAACTGGGGGAGGTACCATTTTCCCAACAAATTGTGAGTGTTTGCAGGTAATCACACTGACTAATGTATCAAACAGGATTTATAAATCCTGGCTGGCAGAATTATATGCCAAAACAATGGAGGCCTTATTAAAAATTCCCCAAGAATGAGGATATAACCAGACTGGGGATTCAGGTACCTAAATTGGAGGTAGTTAAAATATGTAATTAACGTGTTTGTAAGGTACACGCAAAGACAATGCTCATTCCAATATGGCCCGAAACATGGTACAGTACCTCGAATTTAGGTATAGCTGAAATGGCGGTCGAATGTGCAACCCAACCAGAGAATCATGCGCATGATATAGTTATGAGATGGTATGAGTCAAATTAGTCAAATTACCGTGTCCCTGAACAATTGGTGGCTCATACCAAAAGTGACCAGCATCCGTGGTTCTCTGGGTCTCAAATGTCTCAAATCTCACGACTCATATGCAGAATCTCCAGTGTCAAAGATGGCTGGACAATCCACTAAATTTATAGAGATAATTTTCTCATATTTTCTCATCTAGCAACTTCCGCTAGTTCAGGGCTTTTCCACGCACGTTTGATGACACCGCATTGGATATCAAGGTCCCAAAGGGTACAGTATGTCAAGAGCCATTCGCAAGGCTGTCAAAACCATCACAACCCATCCGGCCAAAGATCCCAAACATGAAGAATATAATAAAGACGTGGAAATAATGAATAATTTCTTAATGTGCGATGTCTTATTTTCTGAGTTATGAAGACAATGAAGAAGAAGAACACATAACTATAAAATAATAGGATAACGTTGACGTTTATGTGGATGTAAATATTGTTGATGGTGAGGATGAAGACCGATGACAATGGGGATCAGGATGATGATGATGATGATGATGACGACGACGACAATGATGAACATCCATGCATTGAATTACATGAAACCATGCTTTCAACTGCTAAATAAAGAGAGTTTCGTGTTGCTACCTGTATCATCCTTTCGGCCTTGTGCACGGCCAAAGTCAAGGCGCTCAACATCCAGGTGCTGTTGGTCATTTGCAACCTGAGCACCATCCGAATATTGTATGACATGTAAAATATACATAGTATGCTACAGATATGTATAGATTGTTAGCATATCATATGTAATTATATAATGATATAATCATATACAATATAAATAATAATAATGATAATCATCACTATTATTAGTATTATATACAATGTATATATATATATATAGCAAATAGCAGTTATGTAACATCAATCATGGCCAATCTTAGATACCCTGCAAAAATAAATAGTCCCATTGATACCAAAAGACTAAAGGATTAGTTTCTACCCATCCAAGATTGAACTAGCAATGACATTCCTTGCCACCAGTGGAGCAAACCAGCCAAGGGACTCCAAGCTGCTGACCGAGGTCAAGTTTGCCAGGGCCAGGGCCATCTGGCTTTGAACGTCTGCGCGCCCGGGGCTCACGATACTGGAAGTTGGTTACCTTCTACAGGATGGTGTGCCCCCCAGTTATTATGTTTGTTGGTTTATAACCCCCATGAATACTAATCTATATATGTTATATCTACCATAAAACATAGAATTCAGCCACTTTTTTCAGGCAACTGAATGCTATCTTGGGGCCCCATCCCGTAGGGATTCATGGTGATGAAAAGAGTGCATTAATTTAATCATACATATGTATATATATATATATTATAATGGGAATAAATTAAACTTTCTATCTTTTTGTGGTTTACTATATACTGCGAAAATTGGTTACCCTCCAGGATTCAATGAAATATGAATGGGGATATTTCGAAGGGATATATAACACACATATCTACTTCATGGAGTTGATAAAACACCTTCTAATGGGGATAGCGATCCAGCAATCGAATGTGGCAAGGGGGAAATCCTCTATGAATGGAGGTTTCTAGCTGGGAACATCAACTATAAATGGTGGAAATTCAAGCTATGTTTAACTACCAACTCAGCTAAAAACATTGAGTCTCGCTGTGTAAAAATTGAAAAGAAGACCGTACGTATCGCTGATATGGAGGTCTCCATTTTATGGACCCCCAAATCATCCAGTCGTCATGAACGACCATCAATGGATTGGTTTAAGGGAAAATCTACAGGAAACCATCGATTTTCCCAGTAAATATGGGGCTTTCCGGTTTCAATTTTCCCTTCAACCAATCCATTGAGACTAGTTTAAAGTTTAGTATTGATCCTATGGTTTAGGTGATCCCCCATTTTGAGAAACACCCTTTTTGCGGTCAGTGGGTCAAGGGCTGATCCGTAGCCAGCTTTCGAGGGTATGCAGGCAATGTGAGGGTCAAGCAAATTTAAAGCATAGCAACCTGGTAACCTAAGATACCCTACAGTACCTGGTTCACCCCAATCAATGAGTGGGTTATACCGTTATACCCCCACTGACACGCAACTCCCAGGTCCACCATCAACACTTTTCCTGGCGACCCTTCTGTGCGTAGCTTGAAATATCATACTTTAACTTAAAAACCCAATATACCCAAAAAAACAAAAATCAGAAGACCTCGTTAAATTTCATAGGACGCACAAGAATTGATATCGCTTTGTACCAAACCACCTTTTCGGATGATATGGAGATTTGAATGGCAACATCATGGGGGATTTTTCAGTGCCATAACCAAAAATCCTGCGGGAAAATGTGTGCAATACATGGAACATGCCCGTGCTCCATGGCTATATTTGACATCGATTGTTCCCGTGGATAAAAAACATGATTTTACATAGAGTTTTTTATTAGTTATATCATTCTCATTCATTTTCCATAGCAAACATTCAGTTTACTATTTATATCGTATCAATTTACTATCATTAGTTATATCATATACCATCTGGTTATTTAACATAGCCATGGAAAATCCCCATTTTTCATAGGTAAACCATCTATAAATGGGCCATCTATACCATGGCTATGTTAAATAACCAGATGGTAAATCACTGGTATCGTGTTTTGGCCGGGACGAGCCGCCGTGCTGCACGTGCTGGCGCACCTTCCGACTCTTCCCCTCCAGTCTCGTCCTGGGAAGAAACACAAAAAGGGAACCGGTCAACCCGGGAGCCTTCGAGACTTCCACAACTTTTGATGGATTTTCTATCTAATCTAATCTAAATCTAATCTAATCTAAATCTTTATCTAATCTAATCTAATCTAATCTAAATCTAATCTAAATCTAAATCTAATCTATCTAATCTAATCTATTCTAATCTAAATCTAATCTATCTAATCTAATCTATTCTAATCTAAATCTAATCTATCTAATCTAATCTATTCTAATCTAAATCTAATCTATCTAATCTAATCTAATCTATTCTAATCTAAATCTAATCTAAATCTAATCTAATCTATATATACATATATATATATGAAGGTTTCCTGAAATGGAAGTACCCCTAAATCATCCATTTTCAAAAAGGATTTTCCATGAAATAAACCATCCATTTGGGCCTCCATCTATGGAACACCCCATATAACTGGTTAATGATCCATTGTGGAGAGCTATATCATATATATTCCACAACTTAATGCTGGTTGAACGATAGTTTCATATAGTTTCATGGTTTTTACCATCAAACACATTGAAAAAACCTATGATACAAGCAACAGCCTCCAAGAATTGTTGTTTGATGTTAGTTGTATCTTCGCGTAACAAAGTTGGCCATAAAACTTATGCCCAACTTCAATAAAACCAATGGTAAAACCATCAATTTTGGGCTACAGAACCATATAAAATTCATATAACATCCATATAAAGCCACCAGTTTTCGGGCTAGAGAACCACTTGCCACTGAAAAAAACATGTTTACCCGGCCTGGTAAACCAACAAAAAGCTATTGAACATGGCCCAGTCGAAATAGTAAGTTGTCCCATGAAATTCATCTTGGATCTTTCCAGTTCGGTTTTTGGGACAGTTTACCAGGCCGGGTACATAGCCGGTGAGTCAGTTCAGGGTACATACTGCTTTGTCTTTGGGATTCCCAGATGATGATGATAATGGCCAAGATATGGTAGTACTGGCAGTATAATCCTCGAACTCATCATCATCCAACAAGGGTTTTGAACCCTGCCCAATTGAATATCATTTCATTTAGTCAGTGGTTAGTAACCAGGGTGATTTAGTAAGTGACCAATAAGTGATTTTGACCACTTTGCTTATTTCAAATTGAACATCAGTTGCCTTAAAAAAACAGTAGTCCAACAAGCAATAGACACTGTGGATGATGTACCAGTGGAACATGTTGACGATGTTCCAACTGAATTAAGCCAGGTAGTATCACGAGCTACAACTGGCACATAAGAAATCATATTGTCGATTGTCATCTGTGGATTTGGTGACCCTCAAAAAATAAGCAACCGCCCCGCCTAAGTTCGGAGCGATACACACAATTCAACGTTCTTCTTTCTTTTCGCTTTTTGTGCGCATGGTCAATCTTGTACATACCTGCGAACAACACCTATTTTTAGTTTCTAATGTATTTACCCTCTGGTTATTTAACATAGCCATGGAAAATCCCTTATAAATGGAGATTTAATGGGAAAATCATCTATTTCTATGGGCCATCTATACCATGGCTATGTTAAATAACCAGAGGGTAGATGTATTTAGCTACAACACACCTTTCTTCAAACAAACATCAGTCAATGGATTGATTGAGGGAAACCTAAAACCAAACAGCAGGTCTTTTTCCCGTCAACTATGGGGATAAACCCTGCACAATTTCCCTTAAACCAAACAGCACCAGCAATCTAGAAATGGTTGGTCATATCCTATATCTGGATACATTGCAACCCCTTATCAATCTGAAATAAGATCATTTGGGGCACCGTCACTCCCCTGTCCTATGCCTGTCCTAAGCATCATTTACGCCGTCTAATGTTACAGTGAGGTCTTTATGATTTATCTTGTGCAATCAATGGGAATTTCAGGATCCTAAAATGGAGGTACTGTACCATATAAGGCCATGTTTTCTGGGGATATTCCCTTACATAGGCCTTATATAGGCCTTATATATGGTATATAGGTACTTCGAATTTAGTTAGGTTCCTGAAATTCCCATTGAATTGAGTGTTTTTGTGAAAATGGGGTATACCCCCAATCATGGCCATTTAACAGGGACAATGATTATTCACCACTGGATTTTAGGGCACCTTATGTTACAAACCAACACAGCAATTATCCCCATCGTGCCCATCAACACCTATCAATAGTTGAGTTAAAGGAATTTCATATGACAGTTCAGCAAAATTATATAAGCTTTTGATATTGGCTGATTATTACTATAATGATAATAATAATATAATGATTATAATAATATAATGATTATAATGATTATAATGATTATAATGATTGTAATGATTGCAATGATTATAATGATTATAATGATTATAATGATGATAATGAATGTAATCATTGTAATGACTATAATGATTATAATGATTATTGAAACGGCGCAGCACACCGTTTTACAGTCGCAGTGGATCTTGAGCCAAAGATCCAAGATTCAGCAACCTAAGTCAAGCACTGTACATGTCTATACATGATCACATGCAAGAATAGGCTCAACATGCCAACACCCCTCCACAGAACATGGCTGTAAGCTGAGTTCTGCCGGAAGGTTGGATCAGTTACCTAGGCTTGCACTGGAGACATGGTGTCAAACCAGCACGTACAGCCTGTGAACGCTTAACACGACTGATCCTTGGCCTATTCTGATCAGCTAGGATCATACCACAGGTTTGCCTGTGATACCTGTGGCCATTGCCTATTGTCCATACGAATTCGTCTTCAACCTCAGCTCTGCTCCCAGCTTTGGCTGGTACACTTCTTCTATGAAGACCTTCGTCTCCATGTGAAACACACTGTACAACAGGCGCAGCTACTGATCGATTCGCCGCACTCAGTTCTGGGACTTGAACTTGGCGGTCTGTTTGCAATGGACCGCCCTTCGCATCTTTTGGCTGTCTGATCAACCGCACAAAATTCAGGATAAATCTGGTCAACCCGAACAGTGCGAACAGATGCACCATCAGCAGGTACATCCAAAACAGTCCGGATGCGCTCTCCTGTCCTTCATCATTGTCACCCTGGCAATCTGCAAATACCAGAATTGAAGCAATCATTGCTGCTCTCTTCAGCGGCATGATTTTCAGGAGCTGGAGTATTCTGCCATTGTCTAACGCCTTAGTTCCAAGGTCTGCCCAGTTGGTGTCGGTGGACTCCTTTTGGACCTTGAACTTCTTTTCGTCGATGGCATCTTGTACCCAGAGCTCCTTAAGTGACAGGTGCTTCACCTTCCCAACACCTTTTCTGGCTGTGATGCCTTTTGCGGCACTTGAATCTGTAAGACAAGTCATGTCTGCTTTCATGCGCATCTCTTCAAAAACTGCTTTTACAAGCAACCCAGCAGATGCGGCTCTGGTCAGGGCATAAAACTCAGCCTCACCTGAACTCAAGGCTATGAGACTTTGTCGAGCACATGAACAATCTATCAGGTGTTCTCCGTACCTGATTGACATGGCGCTCATACTCTTTCGAGTCTTGCCACATGTAGCCCAGTCGCTATCACTGTACACAGAGATTCCTTTGGGCTCTTGCTGCAGGTTGTATTTCCACTGTTCAGTGGGATACTTAACAAGATACCTGACAAGTCGCTTCAACTGCAGCATGTGCATCTCTGTTGGGTTCGTCATTCCAGTTGCAACCTGGGAAACCGCAAACTGGATTGTTGGTCTGTCCAGTGACAGATACAGGGCTGTGCCTGCTCGCTTGCGAAACCATTTTGCGTCCTTTTCAAACAACGGGTCTTCTGTGTTTCTTTCATTCTTGCCCGTGTCCTTTGACGCAGGTGTATCCACACCCTTGCAATCTTGTAGCCCCATTTCTTGGGCCAACTGTACGGCATACTTTGGATCTGCCTCCCAACTGAAGCCCTTTGCGCTCCAGCGGATGATTCGGTGAAGATGGGATCCATCTGACACTTCTCCACCAAACTCCGGGTCTCCAATTCGAGGCAAGATTTTGACCTCGAACTTGGACTTCATCAGCTCATCGAGCCGATCCAAATCGCTTGCCAATCCTTCAGCCAGGAAGTCATCACCATGGCAGGCCATCATGATGTCCCATTCTGGATGGTAGTACAACCCAGGTATGGCTGCAGAACCCATGAATCCTGCTGGTGTGATTCCGTGTTTGATGTAGAGCCCCCATTGTCGGCTTGCTTCTCTCGTGCCGTTCATGGCCTTCAGCAAAAGCCAGTAGTGCTCTTGGTCGAACAAATCTGGCGGTGGCTTGACTGCAATGCCTCCTGTGCTTTCCGCATGGAAGAATGCAACGCTCACATCGTATCGTCCTATGAGGCGCCTTCCGCCTTGATCACTTCGACGTTGAGTTGCGGCACGCGACACAACTGTTCTGTGCACCCACAAAGGTGGAGTGCCTGCGAAGGTATCATCTCGGGGCCCTTGATTCAATTCTTGGGCGACAAGTCTTGACCGTACGCCTCGTGGATCCTCTGGCAACGCCTTTCGGGTATCTACCCATCGCGATCTTACGACCTTCAGACCTCGCTTGTTTGCTTCCTCAATGGTGATATCTCGCTTCACGGAATGCTCATCCATCTTGTCTAATTCGCGAGATCTGGCCCTTCGCACCTTATCTGGCTCAAGCACTCCTCCTGTCTTTTCATCCAAGACAGTTTCCAGCCTTGCCCATTCCGGGTATCCAGCTACAGGAACGGAGTGTAGCGTCGGTCGATCTTCGTGATCTACCTCCTGTTCTTCTTCGATAAGTGCTGCCAGTAAGTCGGATACTGCTTGATCCATTGGGTCATCTCCAGGTTCTGTCCTCAGTCTTTGGGCCCTCTGGACATCTTCCTGCGGCCTTTCAGCTGGCTCATCTCTCTTGAGAGTCCTTCGAGCTGCAGGATCCAATCTGGTCCTTTTGGTCTCTCGCAGCGCTTCTGCGCTACTGGGTGTGGGGCTGCCCACAACCCTTCTCGGGGCGGAGTCTCCCGCACCGGACGCCGTCGCGGTTCCACCCGCAGACGGCCCTGCGGAGCCACCCGCAGGGGCGGTGCCACCCGCCTGTTGAGCGGTTCCACCCGCTTCTGCGGAGCCACCCGCATCCTGAGCGGAGTCACCCGCTTCAGGTTGTTGATCAGCCATCGGAGCTCGTTCTCGCTCTTCTCTGATCAACTTTTCAAACCTAGCCCTGCACTCCTTGTTGTGCGGCTTTGGATTGTCATCAGTGCAATGACATCCAGGGCATCCTTCCGTCGCCCCATATTTGATTTGCTGGTTCACCGTGATGTAGACACCACGCTTTCCCCCTCCAGGGGTTGTAGGAACAGGTGTTCCTGGTACAGGCAGTGCTGGAGTTCCTGGAAAGATGCTTGGCTGTCCCTTCGGTTGCCAAGGTAAGCCTGTCCACCTTTCAAAGGCTTTCAGATTCCACCTCCTTGACTCTGGAACTCTCCAAATGGATCTGCACCTCCTCACGCCTTTCTCCGTGGCGATGAGATGTTCATCGCTGTTGAGGCTTTTCCCAAGCCATATTCCTGTTGAGGTCTGGCCATCCAACTTGCCCTTCTCAGCCGCGGCAAGTTTGTAATGGACATATTCGAATGGCTCGACGATTTCGCCCTTGAAATCTCGGCCTCTCAGCCGTTCGTAGGGCGTGTGCCCGTCACGCTTCACTAAGTAGCGTGTCAACAACCATCCTGCCTGACGCACCAGCCAAGGATAGTATTTGTCAGTTACGTTCAGCTTGAAGTCCTTGAACTTCGACTCCAAAGAGCTGACCATGGTCCTTGTCTGCTTTGCAAACTCAAGGATGGTCCTTTCAGCTAAGCCTATGCCGTTGCTGGCATGGCTTTCCCGTGGCGCATTCATCAGCTGAGCCTCACCCTTGTGTTCTTTGGCTACAGCTTCAGCCAGGGCTTTGATTGAGTGTTCAGCGTCAGTGAACAAAATCACCTTTTGACGGCCTAGAAACTTAAGAGCTTCAACTACCAGGTGAACCGCGTAGGGATTTACGCCTTTTGCGACTACCCCAGAGAAAACGCACCCCGAACGCTCGTCTACAATTACGAGCACTGGGACGCTTGACTCAGCATCCTCCCCAGGTGTTTTCAATTCTTCGACTGTTTCAGCTTGGGGTTCATCTGCACCCTTGAGCACCCTATTGAGAAAACAATAGTCCAAACAAACACGAGGAACTTCGTTGGGGTCTTTTGGTTCTCTTCGGGGTTTGTGGTCGTCTTCCCTACTCTTACCCTTAACACAATGATCACACCACGAACGCATGGGGATATGTGTCAACATGTGGGCTTGAAATTCTTCAGGTGAAACGTTTTCGGGGATTTTCTTGGCGCGGGGTTTTCTACCCTCTTCTGAAACTTCAACCTCAACGTCCCCTCTTGGGTGTTGGGGTTCTTCGGGATTTGGGTCGGGGTCGCCCGAACCACTTGAAACTAGCCCTGTCCCTTCCGGCCTGGGCTCCTCTGCTTCATCTTCTTCAAGAAGTCGAGCAGGAACTGTCTTTGCTGCCGCCTTGACAGCGCCAAGGACCCCAGTGGTTCCACCCGCTCCTCTTTTTGACCAAAGGTATACTATCTATTCCCTTTAGGAATTCCTTGACATGTGGGGTTTCATTTGATCTGATCATACACTGGGTTCCTGGACCTATGACCGTCCATACACCAGCATCAGCAGCTTTCCCAGCAGAAAGGACACTGAATTTCATTTTCTCAGCAACATCATACTCAACCGTGAATGTGCACGAAGAACCATGTTTGGACTCGGCTTCAATGAAGCTTTTCTGTCTGTTCCCCATTTGAAGTGGTTCCCCAGTAACTGTGGCTAAGTGGGGCTGACTTGTGGATGGTCTGGGCTGCGCATTGGGGTCAAAATCTTTGGTGAACAAATGAGATCCTGCCCCGGTGTCTACCAAAATCAAACGCTTGGATTCAACCATTCCAGTCACAAAACTTTCCCCTTCAAGGTCAACAGTTGCAGACAACGGTTCCCCCTGAGGTTCATCTTCAGGGGCTCCTGCAGCACTCCTGTACTTGGTGGATTTGCTCTTTTCTCTGTCATCCTTTTGTTTCTGTCTGCAATCTGCCTTCAAATGACCCTTTTTGTGACAATAGTGACATTCTTTATCCTTATGGGGGTTATCACGTTGATTCTGGTTGGGGTTAGATCCTTTACCCTTACTTTTGGGGTTGCCGCCCTTGCCATCCTGAGATTTTCCTTTGCCCTTCGGCTCTTTGCCTTTGCCAGGCTTGCCCTTTCCACCTTTGCCTTTGACCACGGCTCCAACCTCCATTGGAATAGGCATTTGGCTGAGTACCCGGCTGGTTCTAGCCATTTCCAAGAGCTCAGTACGTACCGCTTGGTAGCTGTTCAACCGGTTTGCGTTTCTGATGACATGGTCTCTCAAACCGTTGTCAGTCAAACCGTTGATCACTATTCCAAGCAGAACTTCATCATCTAGGCTCTTACCAGACTGTTGTTCATACTGGCGAATGTTCTTTTCAAACTGTTCCAATTCAGATTCAACATCAGACGTGAACCGTGTTGCTAACAACAATGACAAACTCCCAACAAAACGTGAAGCCAACTTTGGATGGTAGGTCTCCTCCAATTTTCTAAACGCTTCAACACCCTCACCAGGACCAACGTTCTGGATGATGTCAAGAGCACGACCCTTTACCAGCATGGCTAGCACGTAGTAGAGTTGTGCACTCAACTGTCTGTCCTGTTCACCCAGCAACCGATTAGGCATTGGAACCCTGGATTGTTCAATCCTCTGAAACAGGTCAATGTAGTTGGAACTGATACATGCCATGTACGCCTTGAATACAAATGACCAGTCAGAGTATTCGGAAGGATCTGATTTGAATTGCTCGGGTTTTCCTATCTGTCTAGTATCTATGGTGGACTGACCTAAGCCATGACTATTGCTAGATCCCCCTATAGTGGCCCTTTGTAACAACTCAGCAGTTGGAACCATTCCCTCGAAAGTTTCACTTTGTACACTCGTGCGGCGCGGTTGGGTCTGAGCAGCCTGTAGCTGGTTGATCTGGGTTTGTTGTTCACCCAGTCTGTCATTAATTTGCTGCAACAGCTGTGCAACTTGCTGCATCTGGGGGTTCATTGTCTGACCCTCCTCCATAGTCTGGCTCATCTGGATCTCTGTCCGGATCCTCGGCAGCGTTCTCTTCCTCAGGTTCTTCTTCCAGCTTCTGCTTGACTGGCTTCTTGACTCCCCACCGGTACCGTTTCAGGTCGAGCTTGGCGGAGTTGAACTCTTCTTCTGCCTCTCTTCTTTGTTCCAACCGCTTGTTGGCGAAGACACGGGCTGGCACCTTCTGCTTGTGAAACCTCTCGTCGCACGTGCTGCACTCTTCTGGCAGTTGTCGCAAGACGGTGTCCCCAGCGGTACCTCGAGGAACCTTATCACGCAGACTTGCTGTGAAACTTTTCCTCTCGTGGAACCTCTTCCTGCTCCACTGCTTTTGGCCCTGTCTGATTGCAGCCGCTGCAATGGCAAGGCGTCTTCTGACCTGCTGGTGTCTCTCTGTGATTGCTTGTCGTTCGGGCGCGGCTGAACGAAGTCTCACGCCTGAAGTCCGCCTCGCCGACCTGAGCTTGACGGAAGCCCTTTGCACTGATTGCAGCCTGACTGCACTGCTGCCTTCGGTCTTGTTCTTTCTGGGTGTTCTCTCTCTCCTGGTTGTGGCCCTTCTGGCGGGTGTGTCTTTGACGGACGGGTCTTCGATCACTACCTGCCTCGTGGGCTTGCCCCTGTCCCTCGCTGAGCTCCTTGGGGCCAGGAACTCGGGGTGCCTTTCTTCTGCCTGGGCTTGTTGTCTCTCAAGCCTCCTTTCGATGCCCCTTTGTATTCGGGCTTGTGTGCGCTCAGCTGAGCGCTTCCCCCTTTTTTTTTTTCTTCTTTGGGGGAATTTTGTCAAAGGCGGGGCTAACCGCACAATGACACCCACCGCGGGGCAACCCGCAGGTGGGGTGTAGGTGTGGAGCTACCCACAACCTACTGGAGCCGAGGCTCCGCTACCATGAAACGGCGCAGCACACCGTTTTACAGTCGCAGTGGATCTTGAGCCAAAGATCCAAGATTCAGCAACCTAAGTCAAGCACTGTACATGTCTATACATGATCACATGCAAGAATAGGCTCAACATGCCAACAATTATAATGATTACAATGATTATAATGATTATAATGACTATAATGATCAGTTCTTGTTGGGCAATATATGGCTTCACTCATTATTGTACGTACGATTATATTATTAATTATAATGAATATAATGATCATTTTGACATTATAATGGTCATTTTGTTGGCTAATACTCAGTTTAACCTGTTTTCCCGGACTTCTACTGAATGGTTTGAAAACTGGTGCCTAGAAGCTCTCAGGATATTCATGGGATACAACCCCAAATGTGCTAGGGTCACCCATCTCATATCGGGAATCCAACTGTAACGGGTATATCAACCTTACAATTAATGGATTGATTTTATAATTCGTTGTATATTCCCACATATGCCCATGAATATTCCAATAAGTCACCATGTCTAACGATTAAATCCAACGAACACTAGAGGGCAACACCTCTTGCGCACCCCCATCCTCTTGCGCACAAAACAACTCCTGTGGCATCCATGGGACCGTGAAGAGATAGAAGCACTCGCAACAGAGGAGCATTAAGATCTGGGCGCGGGGGATTCACCCCTTTTCATCACAGAAAACCATCATTCACCACGGAAAACATGGATAATCAAAACGGTATGAAACTGATTAAACCATATTTATCATCCATTCAACCAAGAAACATTAGGATGAAAATCACCAGAATGCTGGGTTTTTACGCACCGGTAGGATCGGGGACTTCACTGACCGGGTGAAAATCCATGGGCTTCTTCCGTCGTTGGGGGTTTTCAACACTGCTCCATTGGACCAAAGTTGGAGATGGCTCAAAAATCGAACCAAAGGGTCAATGGATATACGGCAATACTAAGTGGATCTTTCTTCCAGGATGTGTGGCTACATATGATCGACAATCATCCGAGTAATAGGTTTTTTCCAGGGTTAATTGACAGGAAACTCTGGCTTGTCCCGGTAAATGTGGCTTTCACTTTAACATTTCATAAATCTGGATGCCCAGGGCGGCCATGCAATTTATCATTTGGCGAAGCGAGCCGAATGAACTTCCGTTGCCCTTGGGGATCATCCCTGAATATGGCAGCTATCTTAAAATATGACATAGCTGAAACCTTCTATACATCAACGATGTCGGACTATTATGTATTATATTCATTTTAAATAGCAAAGTCTTGAACTGAGAAGCCAACTTTGGGTGGCTCCAACATCATTTTTCATGATTTTTCGAGGTGGGGTGATTCTTTTTAGGTCGCCCCTGGGTGACAAATCCACAGACTCCACAGAGGTCCAACGTGATGGACCGAATTCTCCCCCAAAATGACCATTTCGCATCTCGTGTTTTTCCTCGCGGACATATGTTATTTGACGCTTAAAACCACGAGCGATTCCGCTTAAAATATCTTAAAATGATAGACGACATATATTTTACCATCTCAGAAACCACTCAGGTGAGGGTTTTTTCATATCATCCTAAATAGCCGATAGCAGCGATACCATTAATATTGAAACCCCAGATTGGGGTTGGTTTTCATTTTTGGGCCTTGCCTCATGTCAAATGATACTGTGGATGGTTGCGCAATCCTGCACCACCTAAGGGATGGTTGAAACCCTATAAATAACGGTATAAACATCTATAAACCACCTATAAACTGGTGCAGGATTTCGCAACCATCCACAGTATTATGATTACCCTCTGTTATTTCACATAGCCATGGAAAATGGCCCGTAGAAATAGATGGTTTACCTATTAAAAATGGTGATTTTCCATGGCTATGTTAAAGAACCAAAGGGTAAATACATAAATACATTAGAAACCACCTATAAACTGGTGCAGGATTTCGCCAACCATCCACAGTACTATGATTATATCCCATTCATCCACGATTTCTCCTGGTGTCCCTGATGTTTTTTCAGCGTCCACCGTTGTGTTTTGAAAAACACTGGGCTTTCCAAGCCATGGTGGCGCAGCAAACATAGCGAAGCAGCAGGGATTCCAATTCGTCCTCTGCTCCAGCAATGTCAGTAATTATATTGATTATGGTAATATGTAATAGTAATATTATATATATATAGTAATTATAGTAGTATATGATTATATGATTACTGTATGATAATATATAGTAATTAGTGATTATAGTGATTTTATGGTAATATATATCCCATGTAGGATCCATGTATGCTATATATGGTAACATTTGCCATCAATATACCCCAAATGTTAGCATATATATATATACCATACATGGATCCTATGGGTATGGTAACTATAGTAATTATAGTGATTTTATGGTAATGTAAGGTAATAGATGGTGATTAAAGTAATATGGCGATATATATATATATATTAATATATAGTAAGGGGGGTAAACCAATAACACATATAACAACCCATTTAATGGAATGGTAACCATACCACCTCAATTGGTGAAATTGGGGGATGGTTTATCAAAATCTTTTACCAACATTGAAAACCACCATGGTGACTTGGGGATCATGATGTTGATCTATTTTGAATGGGAAAGCTGGGAAAGGGGGTCAACTTGAAAACATGGAAAATTCAGTGATTCAGTGATAAGAATAGGGATATAATATATATATACTGGTTGGTCATATACCTACCCCTCTGAAAAATATGACTTCGTCAGTTGGGATGATGAAATTCCCAACTGAATGGAAAACTATGGAAAACTTTAAAAAAAATGAAACCACCAACCAGTATAATATATATATATATATAGTAAACAACTTAGAACTGAGGGAGACCCTCTGGCAATCCATGCGGAAATCACCAAATAAATCGCCATGGTCTTCCATCCCAGACCATCCCCGGCGATCCCCCAAGGACTGGTCCAATCTTGGTCCATGTTCAACCCCACCATCAGATTCAAAGCGGCTTTTAATCATTTGGTTCCTATTCATTTTAAGTATTCCCCAAAGATATTGTTGATCTTCCCAGACATTGATCCACAGCTACCCTGCAACAAAAGACATGTTATTGCGGTCGCTACTCTCTATCTGTATTGGGCTTGAATTTATGCTTGGGGTTATTCAAAACATGTAAACAAAAAAGCGACACTTACTGGGAACTTTTGATGTAACTAATTTACTACTAATTTACTGGAATATGCGTGCTGGGAAATTTAGATGCTGTTTTTTTTGGGGACAATGCATTGGGACATATTGGGGTAAGTCAAAAAACGTGGGGCTAGTGTCATGGGACCATGGATAGGGTTCGCTGCATTCAGAGCGAAATCCATCCCATAAAAATACAACACATGGCAAAGAATAATGAATATATGATGTAATATATATGATATAAGTAAGAGATATATATATATATGTAATATATCATGTAAGTAATATATATATATATATGTATGTAATATAGAATGAATGTGTTTCAAAATGCGCGAAAGGACAGGAAAAGTTGATTGTGATACGCACGGGGCGCCAAGAACATATCTGCTTACTTGCTGCACCCACAACAGTCCTATTACAGCAAGAACGAAAAAAACATATACTGAGGTCCATGTGGCTGTAGCAATCTCAAACCATTAGTTCCAAATCTCGTTCCAAACTCAGATACAAAGCGGGGAAAACATTTTGATATAAAACGATGAATCAGATTACTCATATTTTCCCTTGTTGGGATGCTTTTGTGGTAGACAATCCCCAGTCCCCTTCATTCAAAAAACGCGTCGCGTCCCGGAGATCCAACGATCTCATCACAGCATCGGGCGGAGGTCCTCCACCTCTTTACGCAGCCATGTGTGTAGTTCCTGGGATGGATCTCGTCCAGCACGAAGAATGGATGAAAAATTGTACCAACAAAAAACATTAATTAATGTATATTGATGTACATGTAACTATCATGACATATTATGACTATGATATCCAAAATTTTGTTCTGGAATTATAATATGGATGTTTTTTTCATCATTAGACATGGTTTTCGGATGGAAATTTAACTATTGGATCATCATCCCTATGAACCTACTGGTGGAGGCATCAGCAGGGGCCAGCAAAGTGCTGGACAAGCAAGAAACCCATGGGAAACGTGGCGTGACTTTTAGAGTTGACAGCCATTTATTTTTTTGGGGGGCAGTTGGTGGATCCACAAAATCATCGATTTCAACTCTGACATGATCGACATAATTTGGATGATTTGGGGGCACCTCCATTACAGTAAAAAACAAATAGATACTTGCTAGCTGCTAGCCCGTCAAAGCGCGTTTCTTCCAGGACTCCTCCAACAACGGTATATCACTCAAATAACGACGATACATGTCACCTAAAACCGCACCAGCCCGGATTTAGAGCGTCTTTTAATGATCCATTTCTTGGTAACTGGGTTGGCTGTATCCCATGATATCAACTTGTATTCCCATCAATGGTTCCGATAGAAGGCTTGTCAGGTCGTTATGATTTACACATATCTGGCCAATATCATCCCTCACTTTTCACGAGGATACCAACATGGCAAATCATTTAGCCAAATCAACTGGTCTTAACCCATCTCAAACCCATAGATTCGTTGCTGAATCTCCCATTTTTCCTGGATCAATCCCAACTTTTGTTAGTGGAACAGTGAAAATCCCTTTCTCTTCTTGGAAAAATCCATCTTGTTCTTAGACACATCCCAACTTCAGTTGGTGAAATCCCGATTTTTGTGGGTAAATCCCAACTTTTCCTTGTTTTCGGACCTAATATGTTTCTTCTTTACATCAATTTTTTCCAAATAATTTTCCAACTTCCCATTTTTTTCCAATCCACATATTTTTCACGCGTTTCGGCGCCTCCTTGAGATTCACGGGCGCGTCCAGGGATGCGAAGGGCGTCTCGAAGACCGCCTCCTTGGCGCCTGACCAGCAATTTGTTACAGTTTGCTATTGAAAATTGCTGTAGAAACAATTTATAGTTGAACAGAATATTTATATAATGGATAATTTCTAGCAATCATCATATATATTTAAATTTATATATATAAAAAGAAATATAATCATAATATATATATATAAATAAATAATATATATATATATTTATCTATTTATCTATATGCTCAGCGCCCCCCCCAGAACCCCCAAGCAACCTGCCATTGGATGGAGACGGGCGATGTGCTTGAACAAATCTTTGCAACATACTTGCTGTTTGGCATAGACAAGAACAGAATATAGACATTTCTTCTAATTTCTAGAAGCAGCATCATGTAGCAGCCGTATCAATATGCAGAATTTTTGTTTTTTGGATGTTGTTGCTGCAGGATGATGAAGCACAGTTTCGGCTGGAATGCTGGCAGCATTCAAACGCAAGTTTGACAATGAAGGATGCAGACAAGAGCCAGAAGAAACACGGTGCATGCAGCGTAGGCAGCGAAGTGACTAGCAGCAGCCGCAAATGTTTTTTGACCACGGCTGCGCGTTGTCATTCTAGAGCTCGAAGAGGCATTGCAACATGGCACCTGTGGCTTCCAGCAGGCTTTGCGCGCGCTCCCAGGCTGTCTGGAAATGTTCTTAAGGCCTTGGCGGAGAGTACCCCAAAATCGATCAATGATCCGGGTGCCTGCCTTGACCTTGACCTTTTGGCCAACAGGGAGCTTGTGGACATAGACACGGGTGTAATGAGGTTTCACCCAAGTGGCTTTGCCGTTGATGCGCATCAGCTTCTTCTTGTGAACGACATTGTCATGCATGATGCCCGGCACCTTGATCTTGTATGCACGGGCTCCATCTGTGTGCAAGATCACCTGCTTGTCCTTAAGATGTTTGGTGGCAATCCGCGTCCAATTTCTTGTTCTGATAGGGCCTGGTCCTGGCTGTCATCTTCGGGGTCAGGCGGTACAAGTCGAGTGTCTCCGGTCGGCCTCGCTCAACCATACCTCCCCACTGTTCCCATTGAAGCTTCGAAGCGCCTGCATTGGAGATCACCTCTTCCTTGCCGAGATCAACTTCGTCCGCTTCAACGTCTGCCCATCAAGTCTTCTTGCCAAAGACGATCTTGTCCTCCAGGATCCGAACATGTCGTGCCCGGATTGGAGTAGACCCTCTCCACGGCCTTTGTGTGCACACCAAGCAGCAGGGATGGCACAAATGTCACTGGGACACCTTCCAACGCACACGACAGAATAGAAGCTTGCATTGCCAAGGATGTAGATGATGGACCACTTGCGCCAAAGAAGATGGGGTGAAAGTCATGCGGTTGCACCCGCTTCTTGCACCCGTGCTTCCAGCATCGATGCACCCAAACCTTTTTGGCAGCAAAGTATTGTAGAGGACTAAGGGCACCTTCGCCGCAATGGGGACAAGTCTTGCCTTCCCATTTGTGCAACCAGCCATCACCACGGAGTACCCTGATCAAACTTCTACCATGCAAAGCAGCCAGTTCCTGGATGGGCCTGTTATGGCGAACCTTTCTCTTGTCAATCTTCTTGATCACAGAGTGGCGCACATAGGGGAGATGAGCCTTGCGTGCTGCAGGCTTCTTGGATGCCTTCATGTGGCTTCTTGCTTTGCCTCTTTTGGGCATGGGCCACGCGCGCGGCTGTCGCTTCACGGCCTTCATGAGTTTCTTTGGCATGGCATTGACAATCTACTACGTGAGACTCGCGAGACAAGCACTTTTGGTTGCTACGTTCACTCCAAGAAATGGCGGCTGGCAATGAAGATGTTGCACACAGACACCAGCATACATGCAGCAAGACAAACGGAACCCATACATGTAGCTTAACAGCAACATCATGGAGAGACAATGCTTCAAGACATGTGCAGAACAGTTCTCAAAGGAATTGAAGCAAACACACGCACGAAGAAGTCAATACATTTTTGCTGGTGCGCTCGATTGTTTTCCATAGTTCTGGATTGCTCTACAAAACCTCGCACGGCAGCAGTGCGGTACAAACACAGACCCGTCACTGCATCAAGACCACAAGCAACACGCGCGCAAAATGAAACAGCTAGCTTTGCTCACAAAACCCTTCTACCCAAGGCTGCTGGCATGGAAGGCGTTGGGCTCTTCAACTTCGAGCTCTTCAGCCATCATCTTCTCGATCTCTGCCTCCAAAGGTCGCTCTTGTGAAAGTTCATCGTCTTGTGCTTCCATGCCTGGCAATGCGTCCGGATTGAGAATGGAGGCTGGCCGCAATCTCTTGGCAGGAGAAGGGGAATCCAGTTCAATGACGGTACCCATAGGTCGATGCTTGTTGCGCTCCTTCCACACATGCTGGACTTGTTCTCACTTTGGCTGCCAAATCCGCTGGAGGGAGCAAGCGTGGAGCTTGTTGCAGCCCTTGGACACTGTCACTGGTGACGAACAGTAATGGTTCTTGGAACATGCTCATCTTGAAGAAGTTTGCGAAGCAGTTCTTGGGTCGATGGAAGGACGTGATTCTGAGGATCTGCCTTGTAGGCCTTGAAAATCCTTGAAAATGGACTTGTACTCAGGTGCCAAAATGTCCTTCATGTCAGGAGCCTGCCATGAGATGCAGTCCACATTGCCCTTGTGAGTGCTTGCGACACACCCCGTTGTCGATCAAGACAATGATGTGCGTGCGCGCCAAAATGGCGGACATGTCCTCGGACTCCATCGATGGAGAAATCAAGTCCAGGAAGTCCTTGTGTCCAGTATGCGTTTTGCCTGCCGTCTCCATCTTCTGGAAGAGCTCACAGTCAAGGACATGGTTGTAAGGATTGTTGCATGCACGACGTCCTGCACCTTGGTCAAATTGCGCAGAGGAGTATCGCACCCACACCGTAGCGTCTTCTTCCTTAGTTGTTTTTTGGTACCAACACACACACATGTAAGTCGTATGGGCTGCAAGAGCAAACACTAGCAAGGAGGCACGTACGCAAACACAAAGGCAGCTCACATGTGATTTTCATGATGTTAGATGCTGCCAAGGCGCCGATCGATTCAGAAAGGCCCTGAGGAAGGATGCATCCATTCGCTGGAGCATCCCATCATCAAAGACCCCAGGTTTGAACTTCGTGATGGGCTCGGCTTTGAGGAAATCGAGATGCTTCGCCGTCACAATAGACGGCACCATATCCTGACGGTCAGCCTGCGCAATTTCAATCTTGGACTGGGCAAACAGAATAGTTTTGGAACCCAAGGATTTGCCGACACTCGTTCGCCCAATCCTGATGGAATGCTGCCGCATGGGCGGAAGCATCTTGACTAGGACTTCATCGAGAAACCATGCGACGAAACTCTTCAAAGTCAATGGCCAGTATTGGAGGGTCTTTGCATTCTGGCGCCCACGGTAGTAGTTGTGAAGTGCTTCTTTCACCTTTTCTTCTTCCCAACATTCCAAAGGACCACCAGGAAGATGCACCTGCTCGTCAGTCCACTCCGTAAATTGGTTCATGTTGTTGGAGCGGGGGCCATGGTCATGAATAAAACATAATAAAACGATACTCAGCCTCTCGGGAAGTTTGGTCTATCGTTTGCTTCTTTTCAAACTATACGGATCTGCATGCCACCGGCGCGATCCAACATGTTGAAGGTTGGGGGCCGCCAGAGCCAATCGAGATTGATTGCCCCAATCGAAGCGGATAGGGATACCATGACAATAGGACATGCAATCAGCCGAAGTTACTTTGTTTTTGTGCAGGTAGATGTGCTGGAAGATGTCCACATACTTTTGATCTTCGTCGGGTGGAAGGTACGAAGGCACAATGATGATCTGGAGGCTGTAAGGCACCTTGGGCTCTGCTTTGAAATTGAAAGGTTCTGGTAGTTCACGATATTTTACATGGTTGCGTCCAAGAACTGTGCGTCGATCCTGCCAGACACCGGGAAGTTTTGGATGATGTCCGCAAACTGTTCTACTTTGCCTCCCATGCTGTCCAAATCACGAAAAAGAAGATCAATGAAGCAGACGTCTCCCATCGGTCTGTTAGACTTCAAGGGTTTAGCTTGCGGCCCGAGCAGCTTGAGGCCCTGCACTTGGACGCACGACTCTTCGGAGGACAAGACCCCATCACGTTCTCCAAGCTGATGTCTGAAGCTTTCCACGAAGTTCACATCGACGTTCGCCATGGAGCCGAGAGGGTCGAGATGAAGGGTAGCAGGGATGCCGGTGATGAATGTAAAGACTGCAGGGATGTAAGGAATGAAAGGTTACGACTTTGCCACGTCATGTTGTGAGATGTAGCAGACACTAGCCTGACATCATTTCAGAAGCGTGTCCATAATTTCCATTTTTGGGGGGTGTTGTGTATGGGTAAGCGGTTACATTGTTGATATAAAGGAAGCTGCTATTTGACATCTCCAGAGGAGAGACATTGAAGGACTTGTGTTCGTGAAGGTGGTTAGTGTTGGATTGCGACCTAGAAACTGTGACATGCTGCAAAACGCATTGCCCTTCTTTTTTTCCGCAACATGCTCGCCAATCCTCACGCACCCCCAAGCGTGCCACGTGGAGATAGTGGCCGCCGTGCTTCTGGGGGAATTAAATGAAGAGCACGCGGAGGTGGTGGGTGTGGGGGCGTTCCCGGAAAAAGAGCCTCAGGAGGCGTCGGTGGGGGTGGCCCTGGGGGCGTTCCCGGTAAAAACGCCTCAGTGGGCGTGGTTGGAGGTGGCCCTTCGGGCGTCCTAGGTGACATTGGGGGGGCGGTGGCCACATATATATATATATAATAAATATATATTTATATATACATACATATTAAATAGAAATAAATATATACATATATATATATAGACTATATAATTATATATATATATATTACATAGATATATATATATATATATGTATGTAATCAAAATTCAAACAAAATCGTCATTCTAGTCCATCATCATTACTGGCAAGAATCATTCTAATTATTAAATTATTGATAGCTCCTGATAATCATACACGGTCAGTCCAGTTATTCTTAAAGTAAGAATAGTTAACACTAGTTATCATATGCTATGACAATCCATCTTAATAGTCATTTCTAGTAACGCTAGTCATTCTACTTAATATTAATCTAATGAGTATTAAATCAGTGATACTCAACATATCGCCATTGTATGTCAACACTAGTTACTATAAATAATATGAGTAGTTAACACTCGAAAAGAATAGTTAACACTAGATATTATATACTAACTAATAAAGAATGTTAACAGAATAGTTAATAATAGGGCTAAACCACAGGTTTATGATTATAGTGTAGTTATTACCCCATAACAATCAATAAAAAGTGGTCATTCAAGACAGTTTTTTCTCAATAGAAAAGTTAATACTATAGTCACCAATACAGTTCAAAAACCCATCGAATGAATGGGATCGGTTAAAAAACCACTACTGTCAACTATATACTGTAGTTATTAACAAATTTTACTACTTCTAGTCTATCGCCATAACTATAGTATATCATAGTAACATAGTACAAAGTAAAGTAGTATATTATGATATACGTATAATATAACATAGTATGATATATAGTATCTAAGAATCTAAGCATTGCTAATAATATAGCATGATATGTTATGGCATGATAGTAAAATGGAAAACCCACCATATGAACGGAACAATGGAAACCCGTTTGCCCGTTTAGTTCGATGATTTGGCTATAAAAACCATCGATGAGAAATCCCATTGCTGTTGAATGACCAAATGGTAGTGATGCAGTATCAATATGTTAAAAGATACAGTATATAATTAAGACACATACGTTGTACAGAACCATCGTTATATGCCATCAACCATATAGCCATTGCTTTAGAATATAACGATAATATAAGATATATTTTCTGTATCAGCATATAATATTGTACGTGAACATGTACCCCAGATTACCCCAGGTTGCCAAACATGGCTAGCTGGAAAATCCCGTCTAAATGGAGTTTTGTACCGAAGTCTTGATGTTATATACTTATATCTGATACCATTTTAAGATCGTAGGTCTATATGAAAAATAAAAAAGACAACCATCTAGAATCTATATACTATATATCATATCATGCTGTATATGATGGTGCAACATATCATAGTTATGTCATGTCAAATCATGTGTTTTATGATTTCACATTTTCCAAAGGTATCAAAGGTCACAAATGGATACTTGCGGACATTTTGGAGGTGGCATTTTTGAACGGGTTCCGGCTTCAGGCGGGGTCAAACAACAAAATCTTTGGCATGCGGATGGCGCTTTCCACATGTATAACTTTGACGATAATTCAATCACATGCACATGATCCCAGTTTCCCTGGTTTAACTATATCCGATAGGAAGAGAAATATTTACTAACCCAGTGATATCTTCTGCACCTTTGATGTCTCATTATCTCCAGGACTATGTTCCAACCGCACGGTGTTGAAGGTGCGTGGTTCCTTTAGGCCTTGCATTGGCAGTTAGAAACTCAACCCAGGATCCAAAAGTCTGGAAACATTACATAAATCGGGTGAGCACAACGTAGTGGCCAACCGAATCTCCCGAGCATTCCTGAGTGCCCTGACCAGAAGGAGGGAGTATTTCAGCACCATCCGGCAAGACCTGACAATCCACACCCAGTCAAGCCGCGGCATCCCATGGCCATGGAATCCACGGCCACCATTGGTGGGGTGTGATTGAACGAGGTATGGTTGTGAGCTCGCCAATGCCAGCAGCCGTGACGCATGTTGCAACCGCAACCGACATGCAAAAAAACAAACTTTCGATTTCTGCTTCGCAGCAGATGAACCTTTAAAAGATGCAAGAGCGCGCGCAACAACGAAAACAATGTTTTTCCGCTACATAGTAGAGCAGCTGTGTTTCCAGAAGCCCGTGAGTGAAAAGCAGCAAGGGTAGTCCTTGGGGCCACTTCCCCAGCTAGCCCGCGATGTCATAGGCCGGCACACGGTTTGCATTCGATGTCAACCATCTTCATTCAGAGCCAGCATCCAATGCAATTGCTGTTGCCGCACCTGTACCGAGAGTGAGTGTGGTTATGCAGTATGTGACGGCGGCGTATTTTTGCAACATATCTTGTAGTCATCTTCCCGAGCAAGGCACTGAGTGAACCAACTTGTAGATTTGAAGACTGGCACTCGAGAAATTGGACTGTCATTTCTTATATGCAATTATACATGAATACAGTGACAAATACCTGTGGGTTCTTTGGGTCTTGGCTTTGGTCTTGACTTTGGACCCTGAACCTTGACAGTAGGTAGTTCTCAGTCAGTACCAAACTTCCCCAATGGTTTCAAAACTCTCATCTATCCTACTTGAGCTCACCCCTGGATTCGCAAGTGGGTGCTAACCTCAGTCGCAAGGAGAAGCACCTGGGGGAGCCTTTCCGAAAAGGGTGTGGTTGAGCTTGGCCACAAACTATCAATTGGATGTGAGATGGATATAGGATGATATAGGTATATCTCAAAATGTAGGATACCCCCAATATATTCTACAGTGGTGACTAACAAATCGGGCAAATACAGTGATTTCTGATGGAGTATCCGGTTTTTGTTGGGATCACATGCGGCCGGGTATCATACAGGTATTCCAGGTATACAGGATCATACAGGTATCTATGGGTCACGCTTGCGTGGTTCCGCGGCCTTTAATGGTTACGAAATTCTGTAGGCCGAGGCCACTGACCATTTTTGACACAGCCACAGCCAGAGTATGGCTCTCAATTGGCGAGAGAACAGAACTTGGTATGCTTTCCCCCTGTTTTTCTCTTCATCAGACTGTCACCAGACGTTTTTGGGGGTATGAAGTCACCAAGACTAATTCACTTTTGGTTCATGAAGTTAATTCCGATGGTTTTCGGGCAACACCCTAACCTTAAGCACTTTTGAGTTCACTGGAGTCGATTTTTGGCCCGTCAAATTGTGAAGGAATGTCCAGAATGGAGCTACTCCAGCACCGAGTCTTTGTACCAATGTGACACAATGATTGATACACCATTTTTAGTAGGTAAATCAACTGTAAATGGGCCTAATATTCAATAGCGAACTGTAACAAATTACCAGAGGTACATTGTTCATCAATTTTTGGCATGGATGGTGATGGTATCAGTGATGGTATAAGGATACCAAGCAAAACCAAGTACCAGATAGTTTTTTGGGGCCGTGTGAACAGCTCCATCAGAGTCCGTACATGCAAATTCAAACCGGAACCCAATGAGCGCGGAACATGCTGAAAGTGCTCGATTTTCCAACAGGTGTATCAACCAATATCAAACAAGAACCAGATCTGGTTGATGTGTTCATCCCCAAACTTGTCGGTCAACGAAGATCATCATCCCAGGGACGTCCTGGAAGTACGGCTTGCTACGCCACTGCTTGCGGCCCAATACTTCAGACTTATAGACGGTTTGATGCGCTGCACGAAGCTTATGACTACATGACATGCAACGTTATACACCATGGATTCTCATGGCGATTCCCATCTCATACAGATCTGAACCAAAATTCAAGGCTCACATTCGTTCAGACTTCTTTTGACGTGGGCTCAGAAATCATCACAGCGCATAGCACATGGTGGCCCGTTCTAGATGGCCCCCGCGGAAACACGACTCTTGTTTGGCTGGTTAGTATTCCTAGTAGAAATGCACGGTCAAATCAATTTCAGCACAAAAAAACTCGCCTCCATCCACGGCACATTCCCTATCCCATCTTTTTGGAGATGATGTGCCCATGATTTTTACCATGACTTGCTTCGTAGTTATCCCTATGGCTTCTTTAAAAAAAAACATATTAAACGTATTAAAAAAACAGATAGTAGAATCCCCATAATAACGTATCAACTATGGTATTCTTTAACGGCTCATTTCATCTATGGTCGAAAAATCGAGAGGAATTATACATGATTATCAAACCATAGTTGAGTACTTTTTCATGGCTCATTTAACATCTATGTTTAAAAAATCCCATCTATTATACCAAATATCTGGGGATTATACCATAGTTAGCCATAGTTGAGTACTTTTTTCATGGCTCATTTAACATCTATTGTTAAACATCCCATGTTTATTTCATGAAAACTTCGCCTGGTCGCCTGGCACACGGTGGTGAGGAAGTTCTGCCCCGTCATGGCCAGTTCCATGCGCTTGGCTTGCGCCAGGACGTCCACCGTGATGTCGCCCAAGGCCTGGCGTCCAAGGATCAATGGCCATGTAAAAGATATATATAACAAAAACAACATGTATGGTCAGGTAAGGTAAGGTAATGTAATGTGATGTAATGTATGTAGATTTAGATATATGTAATTAACTATGTATGTATGTATGTATGTATGTATGTATGTGTGTGTGTCTATGTATGTATGTATGTATGTATGTATGTGTATGTATGTATATGTATGTATATGTATGTATATGTATGTATATGTATGTATGTATGTATGTATGTATGTATGTATGTATGTATGTATGTATATGTATGTATATGTATGTATATGTATGTATATGTATGTATATGTATGTATATGTATGTATATGTATGTATATGTATGTATATGTATGTATATGTATGTATATATATATATATATGTATGTATATGTATGTATACGTATGTATACGTATGTATACGTATGTATACGTATGTATACGTATGTATACGTATGTATACGTATGTATACGGATGTATACGTATGTATACGTATGTATACGTATGTATACGTATGTATACGTATGTATACGTATGTATGTATGGGGAAAATGATGATAAACCATAAGGGTCTGGGGATGCTTGAGGATATCCATTCTGAGATAAACAGCAAACTCCCCTTCAGACATCCCCGGGAGTGCCCCACTGGTGGTACAACATAGCTAACCTTTATGTACATCAGTACATCCCCCCCTTTAGTTAAGGGGGTGGTGGGGGGGTTGGCACTGAAATATTTCACTTTTGGGGGAGGTTACCCCCCTCTCCCCACCCAGAAATATTTCAGCTAGAAATTTCTGGTTTATATACGGTAGAATAAGGCAGTGGAAAATCTTAGCGCTGTCAATTATGCAGCAGCGGGCACCGGTGGATGTGGTCAGGTGCGTGCAAACCAGCTGAAGCGTATATATCCATTTTTTTTTCCTCTCCCCAAGCTTTGCTTGAGAACTTTTTGAGGGGGGGAGGTGCAAAACCATGGTCCATTGTATTTTACAGCTCTAGAAGCCACCACGCCAGAAATTCCATTGCAGCAGTAGGATTCCGTTTCTGAGAATCTTGAAAGGCCAGGGCTAAAGTCTGACATCCGGAGGACCCCCCCCCACCTCTTTTGGAAGCCCAAAAAACACGTGGAGGGGTGTGGATATTTCAGGTGGTTGGGTGAAATATTTCTCAGAAATTTCTTGCCTTACCACTTCCATATCTTCCAGGGTTAAAGGGGGGGATATCAGTACGGTCTGTCGCTGTGGGGTGTACAACATAGCAATGCAAATCCCAACACGTAATCAAAATCATCTACAAACGGTACAAGTGGGGTGTGACTGATTCACCATGATTCTTTCCTTTTGCGGGTATTTGGATATGTCTATATCGCCACATGTTCTTCAATTTTTGTATAAATATGCGGTGTGTCCAAAACAATAGGGGGCCCGGAAATCTACTGCTCAATGAAATGGGCGCACAGACCAACCCAAATATAATCTTGTTTAGTATATCAGTATATCACATTGCCTTCCCATCATATCATTTTGTTGTAAAATCTCCATTTGTTATTCCATTATTACTTCTCATTTATGGATAAGTTTCTCATGGAATTTCCATATATTCCCTAATCCAGACTTTAGCTCCCTATTCTCAACCCCTATGAGGTGGTGCCCGGCACAGTTAGCTAAGGGTTTAGATGAAAGAAGAATAGTTGGGGCAGGAAAAACCAACATCAAAACATAAGGGCGCCCCGATTTATCGATGTTGTTCCTATCTATGGGGGGGTTCCATAGTCATGGGGTACCCTGGTCGCTCGCTGGATGGTGACTTTTTCATGGAAAATCCTATTAAAAATGGATGATAATTTGGGGGCACCCACATTTCAGGAACCCTCCGTTTGAATGCACATTTTTTCGTCTTGGATTTGCTTCGAAGGTTCAAAAAAAAACATATTCAGATGATATTCCCAACATTTCCAAACAAAGATTCCCGAAGTAATAGATTTTTCATTGGGAAAACGGCAAACATCATCATCTTCAGCAATCTCCGGGTAGATTAACCTTCGAGAACTAGTCAGATGATATTCCCAGAAAAGAACCTCCATTAGTTGGCTATTTATGATTGCAATATCTTCTGGTTGGTGGTGCAATAACCATCTTGAAAAATATGAAAGTCAATGGGAAGGATTATCCCATCCAAAACACCAACCAGTGATTATTAACCATGATTAACCAACCACATATATTATGGAAAATAAAACATGTTCCAAACCACCAACCAGCTTCCATTTATTGCTAGTGGATTTCCCCTGTTTCACACCCCAACGGCTCGCTCGCAGGACACCGGCTGCCTTCACCACCAAGCCGGGGGAAGCAGGTTCCCTGCAACATCCAGCTGGATCTCAACAACAAACAGTTGGCGCCTTCACGGCATCGATGTTTATAAATGTTTATAATATGAACATGTGCTGGAGATCGGGAAAAAAAACACCTGGTTGAATGGTTGAATCATTTTTTGATGGTTCTGAACTACCACACAAGAGGGTTCGGAAGACCTATTTCCAGCAGATTGTGGTGGGATAAGGCATACGTATGTTTTTCATGGCTCTGCGTCTAAACCTGTAAAAAAAAGGGACCTAACCCTGTAAAAATAGATACGGACCAGCGTATTTTTTTAGAAGAAGAAAATCGTCATCTGCACATGGGACATTTTGATCACCAACTCAGGGTAGCAAAGGTTCCCTAATAGGAGCTAGATATGGCCAAAAGGGAGCCACCAAACATGCTTTGTCTGAGAAGAGGGTACCCCTGAATTAAATCATATTAAATCCATCATTTCCCTATAACAACCACTGTAGCTATTTGGGACATCCTCCATGCTCAAACACACCCAAATATGGTTTGATATTGCCGGTTGCTTTACTTCTGGTACCTAATGTTGAATGGGCCATCGACAAGATGTCAGCACGGGTTTCCAGCAAGCTTGACCTCAAACCAATTCTCAGACCTATTGGCCAGAAACACTTGGGCAGTTTCAACCCTCCCAATAGGTTGATGATGAGTTTGGGTGTGTACACCCTTCATATATCGGGGATTCCCGGGGATTCCCCCATATTCGTTGGTCAAATCGTCAATCCCCAGCCCCAAGAGGATCATCACCAGGCCTCAAGTCTATGTGCACTGGGCCACATACCTAGTGTCGCCCAGCATTCCAAGCTGATTTGAGGATATGGCAATTATCTCTGGTACACTCTGGTACAACATATACCAAAGATATACCATAAGATATCATCGATATCTCCAAAGTTATATCTTGGTACACTGGTACCCAAGAATTCCAAGATATACCAAAGGATTCCCAGTTGTCCACTGGTCCTCCAAGTATCAATGGGCTACTTTAAGGATGCCCTTGGGAACACAATTCCAGAGGGAACGACCCTGGGATCATCGCCACAGTTTTTGTTGGTGACAGAAACTACGAAGAAGTCGATGAAATGTGGTCGAAGAAGTCATCCCCAAGACGCTAGAACAGGAAATCAGGAAATGCCCATTAAAAAATAGTGAAGATCCACTTTTCTATCTGTGGGCTACTATAGTAGTCTATAGTGTTCTGAAGTATCAAACGAGTCTAAGCCGGTTCTCAAATCTGCAGCTTTCGGAGTGATTTTGTGGCATTGATGGTCGACACTTACAGATCTTTCAACTGGTTACTGTAGAACTTGAAATCTTCGATGCTCTCAAATTTCAGCCCCAAAGAATGTGCTTGTCATTGGAATTGGTCGAAGTAGAAATGCAAAACAAAAACGTGTTGAGCTTCCTCAAAACTGAAGAATCTGATTTCAGGCACTTCATTCCGGGCCATTTGCTTGAAAATAGGGTATTTATTCCCCAAATCCGGGAATTCACCTCTTACTCATTTAATGATCCATTTGCAACAGCCCACAATCACTCGAATCCCCCCAAACATATGAAATACATTTATGTTTATCTTTAATTATTCATTACGTTTCAAAACATACTATGAAATTATCATATGAAAAAGGTGCAAGCCAAGCTAAAATGAAATGCCCGGGGTTATTATACTATCTGTATCCCATATGTAAACAACCCCCATGTAGCAGATCTGTTCTTTTTCGGGCCCAGCTCCCAGGGCACCAAGGTTTGCCGCTGGCCGCGTTGGCAGTGACGACATCGACCCTCCAACACCGTCACCTGCGCCTGCGAAATGATGGAGCCCGACACGACATAGTCAAGCTGAGCCAAAGCAAAACAATATGAATATGAATATGAACAGTATATAGATATGATATAGTTTTTGGTATATGAAGATATCTAGTATGAATATGACATCTACCCTCTGGTTATTTGTTACATAGCCGTGGTATAGATGGCCCATAGAAATAGATGATATCAATAAATCTTGCATGTTTTCTATTGGTATATGAAATAGCCCTCAATAGACAATGTTGCATAAAAACACTATGTAATATACCTAATATACAGCAATATTAAGTATCGATATAGTTGACCAAATACCAATAATCTTACCCGGGATAGGGCCCGGATCTAGTCATGAATTGTAGGTTTCCAATTCGTAAGGGGATAAAAGGGGGATAGATGGGGATAGAAAGGCATTTCTTCATTTTTGCTGTGTAGTTATGCCTTCATTTATAATTAGCAAACAAGACATGTATCAAAGTGCCTCCTCAGGGTTCACCCAGGAAAAGGGGTGCTTCCCAAAAAATATGCCTTCAGTATTTTGATGGGAAAAGCACTGATTTTGGGAAACATATCCGACGTATTTCCCAAAAGAATGACGTATTGCTCCAAATCTAGAGGATACAGGCAGCGTAACGGTTAGCCACATCCATTTTCGAAAAGTGCGTTGCCTCACCAGGACAATAGTGGACCGGGAAGGTATACAGTATGTCTATTTTTGGGACTATTTGTGACTATCGGATATACCGATATATCAATGTTTCGATGCTTGCAAAACAAAAAATATCTTTCAGCGCTGGTTGGCCTATTCCTCCAACCAGCAACAACATTGAACAAGAACTTATCAACCCATCCTTCAGCAAAGTTTGCTGCTGCGGGTGAACCCCTTACCATTTGATGCAAGTTACTGTCCCAGTTTGAAATCGCCAAGTTGGTGCATTTTATGGTGCAAATAATGCCCCCTGGTAATTTAACATAGGTATTGAAAATGGCTATTTATAGTTGATTTATATACCCATTAAAAAATTGGGATTTTCCATAGTTATGTTAGTTTACCAGAGGGTAACTTCAATTTCACATCAGCTTATTGTAGATACATCGAACATCATCGAACTAGTTCATAATGCTACTATGAACGGAAAAAAAACACACTGGGGGGGTACCATTAAACCTCTGTTGTCGTTGGTTAAATCCCATTCAATCACTATGTTTGTTGATTCAATCCCCATGATATACATTTTATATTTATACAATGTGTATATATATAATCATACTATTATATAGTATATATATATCAAATATATAATATATCAATGTAATTCAAGTTATAACTGGGGGTCCCCACTTTGTAGCTTTTCAATTGATGCCACCTTGATACCTTTTGACTCATCCATCTTCCCACCTGGAGAGACGCGGGATTGCGCGTCAGCACCTCAAGTTCCCGCGGCGAACGGCGACTGGACCAATCGGGAAATGACCAAAACATCTGGCGACTGGCGACTGTCCGGACCTATTTTCAACACCAAAGCTAGGCTAGGATGAAAAAATCCAGCACTTGAAATCTTTACAGTTTCTCTTCAAGTGTTCACTATAGCCATATAAAGCCTTATAATAATCCATCTCACACACACATGGTTTCAAAATGTTCATCAAAATGGCACCAAAGTTAACTACCCTCTGGTAAACTAACATAAGTATGGAAAATCACCATTTTTAATAGGAAAATCCACTATAAATAGCCATTTTCAATAGCTTTTTGTATGTTTACCAGAGGGTAAGTTCGTTGCGGCTTTCACCGCTTCCCGAGCTGCGGCTCCTGCGGCTCCCCTGGGCGACCAAGAAACGTGCAAGGCATGTTGCGCGTAACGTCGTCTCTCGGTGGGATGACTCCCATACTCCTGTGCTGCAGCTATTTCTATACAAACCACAGAAAACATATATAAGTTCATACAGTATTGAATAGACTTACATTGTCATACATATACATATACCATATAAGACATATATATATATATTACATATTACATATTACATATAACATATAACATATTACATATACAGTACATATTACGTATACATATACATATACATATCTACAGTAAGTGTGACATCTGGATATATGGACTTTGTTCAAAATGGTAATAAGGGTAAACATATGCAAACATTATATAAATGGTAAGAGCAGGTAAGAACAATTCTAAAGGATATCTGTTTGGTGCATGCTCCTCCTTGACAACATATTCCAGATTCAAATTGGTGGCTTCAACTTACTCAAAGGAAAACCCAGGCGCAACTTAGATTTATCTATCTGTGGTACATGGAGATATGTGAAAATCTAAACAATGATATTCAAACTGCGAAACCATCTCACACTATTGCCATCACTATCCCAGTATCCCAACCGTCTGGTAGTTTCCCCTCCCCGCGGCCCATGGCTCGCAGCCCCATGGCATCCGTCCTTGGTACTGGGGATGGCTGGAACACAGACTTCCGCGCGCAGCGAATGGCCACAGTCGTATCTGACGACCTGCGACAAAGCCCTGTTGGTTGATATTGAACCTTGATTTATTGATATTTACAGTGGATTTAACCATCCAAAATGGGGATATGGCAGTGTGTCAAAACCTTGTACCCCTGGTGAACATCAAAATAGCTGGTAAATGGATGTTCATTCCCCTAAAAATGGTATTAATAGGTATTGATCCATACCCATATTAATAAATGGTACTTGGTTGATGATGAGTCTTGGGGGCTATACTGTAACTACCCAGGGAATTATCATCATCCAAGAGACTGAGAATCCCGTTGTGTTCAAAAGCCTCTGTCATTTGGCTGTGGGTCAAAACCTGTTGAATCCCAGGGTGAACCCTAAAATAATTGGTAAATGGAGGTTCATCCTTCTCAAATATGATACAGCAAGTTTTGATCTATCCTCATTTCATTCCACTGGTTGAGAATGGGATTCCCAGCTGATAGTTATCATCCTCAAAATTATCAAGTATAACCATCCTATAATCAACACATGTAACAGCGATGTTTTCAAAACTGACCGGCTTTGGCTCAAACAAACGGTACCCAGTCCCATAGTTAGCCAAGTTGGTCTAGAGTCTATAACTAATACTCCTTGGTTTTTTGATGGAATTTGGAACATATCTCTACACTAACCCCCAAAAAGATAGAATTGTAATTGTGGCACTATTTGTTTCTGGATCTATTTATCTTTTTGGTGCTTATTATATAATTGGACGGGCTGGGGGGAACCATATTGAATTGAACCACAAGACTGTTCTTTTGACCATATTTCTGGGGAAAATCATTGTGAACTGTCAATGTGTAAATGGTATTATTCTGGTTGGTGGTTTCAACCCCTCTAAAAAATATGAAAGTCAGTTGGGATGATTATTCCCAATAGATGGAAACATAAAAAATGTTCCAAACCACCAACCAGTATTTTTTTGCTGTGACTCCGGTTTCAACACACCACTTGGAGATCATTTTCCGAGGGAAACAATGAAGGTTTTCCACATCGAACTGGCAATGTTTACCGCAGAGTGATGATGCAATGATACAGTAAATATCAGTAAATACTAAACATTGATACAATGATACATAAATGATATAGTAACTCACAAAGCTGAAATGTTTTTAGTGACTTTGGGATGCTTTCCCCTCAACGATCATCTCTGGTGCGGTCGCTGTAAAGTTCTCATACTGTGTCATACTGTAATTCACCACCCAGATTTACCATATTTCGCCATCCGACTGTGGAGCTGGGTAATCCTGAGCCATACAAATCATACAAGTATGCAGGTGGGGTAACCCGGAGATCCATGAAACAAATGGCATCTGGCCAATGCTGATGAGACAATATCATTATGAGATCAACGGAGAAATGATGGGTCCTATTTCCACTTCCACTGCATTGCTGCATTTATAACTAGGGGCCAAAAAACCGTGGGTAGCCCTCTCTCTAAGCTCCCAATTTCATCCAACTTCAAGAATCGCAAAATTACATGTGGGTTGTCATTGGGTTTAACACCAGATTTATCCAACAGGATCGACACAAAATCATACGGTGGATGAGTGCGAAATCCTGCACCAGTTGGTAGATGGGAAACATCCCATTATCCCATTATTTAATTACAGTGTTTCATAGTTGCTACCCTCTAGTAAACGTTTACATAACTATGGAAAATCACCATTTTTAATGGTGAAACTCACTATAAGATGGGCATTTTCAATAGCTTTTTTGATATAACCAGAGGGTAACAGTTCCCGTCCCTGCAAGATCTCTTCCATACACAGTATGGTGTTCCCAGGTTTTCCCCGCCACCCACGGTTCACCAGTCATGGTTCACCGTCAGCTGAGGCATGAGCAAACTCATTGCAGCAACCGCGTTCTGTGATCTGCCAGACCTCGTGTGCCAAGCCCAGGTTGGTTTCCAGCCATGTTGAAACAGCCACACATTATGCAGATTCAAACAGTCACAACATTGACATGTCATGATTCACACATATAAAAAATAAAAATGAAAAACAAAAACGCCAACATCATCAAATCCACAAAGTGAATCAAGCAAACGATTGGGATTCTAGTTCCAATTCCGCGGTCATATTCCACACGCCGAGTGAAAACAGGACATGTTTACCAGCCGTGGGTCCAAGCAAATCAATTGCCTTGACGCCCCTTATCTTTCTGGAAATCAACCATGGCAATGAAGAACTATATCTGCACATGATATATTTCCACATGTGGCTTGTCCATTGCCAGATTGTTTTTTTGGTAATGGTTTCACGTTATGCACCCTATATATAACACATATATATATATATATATTATATGTTTTATCATTATTATTGTAATTGTTATTTATTATCATTATTATTATTGTTGTTATTGTTATTAGGAATGCACAACTCCAAGGAGATAAAACACTTCTTATCCTGATAAACGATCATATGGAGGTTTCCTAAAATGGGGGTACCCCAAAATCATGGCTATCAATAATTATCAATACATATCAATACTACAAAGGTCTAATGACTTGGATGATTTTGGGTAGCCCTATTTTAGGAAATGATACGCCCCAAAATCCAGTGGATCTTCTTTCTCCCCACTTGGGAGTGCATACTTAGTAGATGGGCAACCCATCTACCCACGTAGCTCTACTACTTAGTAGATGGGTTATACCGTTATACCATGATTATATATGCTTATTCCATCTTATTGCCTATCATCCATCCAAGCATTAAAACAACCACTCGTGGCGGCACTCAGCATTGAGCTGTGGGATGAACACCGAGAGGCAATGTCTGCAAAGTCGCGGTGCTGATTTCCCTCAACGATCTGTAGTTCCTGGCCAGAGGAATATCGTAAAAAATACCCGTCAACAAATCATCAACATGTGAAACCTGCAAACATCAAAAATCCATGGTGCTTTCGCCAAATCACCACTGGTTGGTGGTTTCAACCCCTCTGAAAAATGAGTTCGTCAGTTGGGATGATGAAATTCCCAATATATGGAAACATAAAATTCATGTTCCAAACCACCAACCAGAGCATTTCTATCCATCTCTCAGGTAGGGATTCCTCACTCCAAAAATCTGAATCTGAAAGGTTTATCCCACGCCCCGCCTGCATCACCTCAGCGAGGTTTCGGGGAATGGTGACCCTTTATTTCGGGGGCAGCTCGAGGAGAGTCCCCATTAGTCAGTTGGGATGATGAAATTCCCAATAATATGGAAAAATAAAAAATGTTCCAAACCACCAATCAGTCACGAGAATTTTTGAAAGAAAACAACTGCAGAAATTTGGAATGTTAGCCCACTGAAATATGTGAAAAAACTCTGGTTCTGCGTATCTATGTTGGGTCTACGCTTCGGGGAACATGGTGACATGGTCAAGGGACGTCCGAGGGACCACATATATGGCGCACTGATTTCCAATTAACATGGGTGTTACTAGTTTCAAAAGGTCACGCGCGCATAACCGTGGTACATTGTGTACTTTTGCCTTTTTTTTGCACAATGACAAGTTTCCTCTCCCTCAGAGGCTGCAGTCCGCGCGTGTATCAGGAGATTTTTCGCAGCCAGCAGTTTTGCTTGGTTTGGCAAGTCAGCTCAAGTGATATCTCCAAAAGGAATGCGTACACAGAACCTTTCTGTGGGGTCACGGCCACCGAAAGTTTTTATTCTTCAAGGTCTTTGGCGGAGATGATCGGAAATGCATCCAAGGTTTGCCACCTATGCAGGATCAGGAGGAAGTTGAAGCGTAGCATCAAATACAAAAGGAAGGTCAATGACGGTCAATAAATCTTAATTATTACTATTACACCCCAAAGCCACCCCACCAAACAAGAGAAAGACAAAAAGAGGCGCAGTGTCATTAGGTGTTCACTGAATTTTAGCTGTATAGTAAAAACTTGTAAAAACTCAAAAAACGAACGACACCACACGGTTACAGTAATTATCACCTCTCCGAAAATCAGCTTTACTTGGTACAGTTACCCCAGTCCAATTCCCATCATTGCAGAATTCCGTCGCAGAATTCGATCCGGTGTGAGGAAAAACTCTTGCCCAGCTAGATCACCCGGTGAGAGGAGCTGAAGTAACATATTCCAGGCCATATACTTCGTAGATCTTCATGGTATATTGGGTTATTTTGTTTCTTCATAGTATGTGTTTTTTGATTCTTCCTGGGTTATTTTGTTGCCAAACTTCGGCGCATGTTTGTGAGCTAAGACGTGCTAAGCAGCTAGCAGATCCCCTGAAACTAGACGCCGCGGTAGCTTGCTGGGGTGCCAACCAAAGATTCTTGCAGCGCAACTTGCTGCAGCCATCCAACACCAGGGCAACCCGGTGATGTCTTGAGATAGCTGGCTGCGTCTGAAAATGGGCTAAGTGAAGATTAAGCATCATTGAATCAAATTGAATCATTCATCTTTTTTTCAGACAAACTGATTTTTTGATCTACAAAGCTCCTCAATTTTGTAGCGCTCCATTCCCTTTTAGCGATGTATTTTCGATTCCTGTTGGGCCTGGAGGACCCTCCAAGGTCCTCCAGCTCTGTTGGAGCTAACTGAGTTCGAGAAGTCTTCGTGGAACAGCAACACCAATACTAAAACTCGAACCAATACATATATACCAATACATACCAATACCACATTTCGAATGGGCTTCATGAGATTTTTCGAAATGCTGGGTGAGGCGAAGAATCTCTGTGCAACTGATGTCGTCAAAATCAGACGTCACTCGCTGTGAGGTCTGTGAGGTGCTTGGCTTTTTGGGACGTTTTTCCTTCACGTGGGTCCTGTCATCGTTGCAAGGCTTGAGCCTGAATCAATCGCATGCGGGAACCACCACTGAGAGGTTGTGCAGAAATCATTTTTCACAAGCTGCACGGCAGAATTCCCCTGTGTTTTACAATTGAGTCACCAAAAAGTGATGTTGTCCCTCCAGGGTAACATAGGCAAAGTGTAGTGTCCAAAGGGGAACCTGACAGTCTTCAAGCGAAGTAGCGCACTGATTTGAAGCAAACTCACCTCCCAAAATGGAGGTCTTCCAAACTCCTAGAATTAACAAATACTCACCATATATACAGTGACTCCCAAAAAAATAGTAATATTCAAATTGTGATAAATTGCCATGATTTTAGAACCGGATTTTACTCAAAACTACGAAATCTGTTGGGGGTTGCTGTACTTCACCCGCCATACCCCATCCTACAGCGTTTTTCGCGCGCGCACCGGCGGTTCTGCTCTGCTCGTCAGAACCGCGCAGCTGCGACACGTACGCGGCACTTAGGAAAGGTCGACCTCCTTAGTAGGCGACGTGCGGTCGTGTACATCAGCAAGCACAATGGGGTTATATGGGGTTATCACCTACTGCACAAAGGGAACCACCAGAAATAGACATATATTATAATTAATCGAAAAGAATGGATATGTCATTAATGACCAATGGCTAGGCCCTGATGAGCTTGGCTTCTTCATGCAAGCAACCAGGCTTATGTGAAACCCATAAACTTTCTTGTATGCACACATATGGATTTCCGGGGATGTACTGACCATAGGTTTTTGAACCCTGGTAAGACGGGGTTGTCTCTACAACTAGGCATGTCACTGGGCCCATGGTACCACGAGGTGGGACACCCTGGAATAGCCTGGAATCCAGCGCTTACCCTCCGGTAAACAAAACTATGGCAACTTCACCATTTTAAAGTTCAGTAAATCAACTATAACATCATATTATAACTAAGTCTAGCCTAGCCATGTTCAATAGCAAACTGTTAGTTTACCAGAGGGCAAATATCATTAAATCCCGTTAAGATCCCATGAACATCTGATTGACATCTCCATTTCTTCATGGTAAAAAAACACATAAACCACCACCATTTGTTCCCCATTTTCGGACCCACCATCGCCCTTTGGCTGAGTCCCAGGGCGGCCGTGGCACTTGCCTGTGAAGGCTGCAAGTGTTCTTTCACCTGCGAAGCCATCCCGAAGGGACCCATAGGAAACCTCCGGTTTTTCGGGGAAGAATGGCTTGGAGAAAGTCCTGAAAAATTGATTTATAGAATATTAATGAGTTTTGATATATGTCATCACCTGATTTAATATGTTTTGATTTTATGTTTGGTTTGTGTGATATAATATCTTATAATTGATAATTATACAAACAAAACACATGGGTATGCCACCAAATTTCGATGTTGTTGAGAATGTGATTTCTTTCTTTCAGTTGGATTCTGAGGTACCATATTTTCTGCAGAAAGGGACGCTCTCAGTCCCCACGTTTCTCAGTCCCCACGTTTCTCAGTTCTCACGTTTCCACATGTCTGGACAGACGACGTGACAGATTACATATGAATCTTTGTTAGGAAAAATGTTACGTCTACGGAATTCATGCTTATGAATCTGCAGTGTCACTAACAAGCAGACTTGAGGAACACCTGACTCTGATTATATTTCTAATTCACAGGAAAGAAAGAGCCACACAGAAAACAAACGAAAAACATTTTTTTTTTTTTTGGCTGACCCCCCCTTTACCTCTCCCAAGACGGCCTATAGAGCAAACCCAGATATATTTTTTCTTGTCGTGGAGCTTCTTACATTTGTGTTCTGTTCTTGTTCTTGTTTCTTGCTATTTTTCTTGTTTCTGTGGATATCTCATATGCTTACCTGATGCGTCCTGATAATTTGCTTTGAAGAGTGTTTGCAAACGCAACGGACAGGCGTATAAACTAACAAGGTAGACATACCATAGAAATCCCATAAGAACCCAGTGGAAATCATATAAGAATAACATATGAGACTGTAGCAGATAACATGGCCCAGAGAGCCACCTAGAGCCACCAAGATAGCCCATCTAGGGAGACACTGTCCTGTCTCCTATTCTGTTTGATTGGTCTCTGCCCCATAGTAAGCAGACTGGGATCCCCTCCATTGCTTCGATATCCCATGGCCTTGACAAGAAAACAAAAGGAGAACAGGTATAAAGGGAACACGAAGAATCCGCCGACCCCGGCCTTCGCCAAGGCCGGGGCGGCGCCTGGGACCACCGCAGGTGTGGAACTTTTCCGCGCACATAGCCCTCTCTCGTTAGGGCATTCGAGGCAGCTGCCACCACGCCCTCTGGCCGGCAGCCTTTGCTGTTCCAGGGTTGCAGCCTGCCCTTTGCCTGCACATCCCTCGCGGCAGCTGCCACCTCGCGGCAGCTGCCACCAAGCCCTCTGGCCGTCAGCGTTCCAGCATTGCAGCCTGCCCTTTGCCTGCACTGAGCCCTCTCTTGTTCCCCAACAAGCCCAACACGCGCCACTGCCGCACGCAAAAGCCACCACAAGGCCACAGCAATGGCTCAAGGGCACCCCACGGCCGCAGCAATGGCTTCTTATACGCGTTCAAGGCTGCCGTTTGCCAGGCCTCAAACGCTCCAAAACCCTCCAAAACCCTCCCAACCCTCCAACAGTCCGGCCAGCTCCGCAAGGAAAAGGTACCCCAACAAGCCCAACACGCGCCACTCCCGCACGCAAAAGCCACCACAAGGCCACAGCAATGGCTCAAGAGCACCCCACGGCCGCAGCAATGGCTTCTTTTATACGCGTTCAAGGCTGCCGTTTGCCAGGCCTCAAACCCTCCAAAACCCTCCAACCCCTCCAAAAGTCCGGCCAGCTCCGCAGGGAAAAGGTACCCCAACAAGCCCAACACGCGCCACTCCCGCACGCAAAAGCCACCACAAGGCCACAGCAATGGCTCAAGGGCACCCCACAGCCGCAGCAATGGCTTCTTATACGCGTTCAAGGCTGCCGTTTGCCAGGCCTCGGAACCTCCAAACCCTCCAAAACCCTCCAAACACCTCCAAAAGGGAGTCCCGGCCAGCTGCTCCGCAGGGAAAAGGTACCCCAACAAGCCCAACACGCGCCACTCCCGCACTCAAAAGCCACCACAAGGCCACAGCAATGGAAAAGCCACCACAAGGCCACAGCAATGGCTCAAGAGCACCCCACGGCCGCAGCAATGGCTTCTTACAGGCGTTCAAGGCTGCCGTTTGCCAGGCCTCAAACCCTCCATACCCTCCAAAACCCTCCAAAACCCTCCAAACCCTCCAAAAGTCCGGCGAGCTCCGCAGGGAACAGGTACCCCAACAAGCCCAACATGCGCCACTCTCGCACGCAAAAGCCACGACAAGGCCACAGCAATGGCTCAAGAGCACCCACGGCCGCAGCAATGGCTTCTTTTATAGGCGTTCAACGCTGCCGTTTGCCAGGCCTCAAACCCTCCAAACCCTCCGCCCAACATGCGCCACTCTCGCACGCAAAAGCCACCACAAGGCCACAGCAATGGCTCAGGAGCACCCCACGGCCGCAGCAATGGCTTCTTTTATAGGCGTTCAAGGCTGCCGTTTGCCAGGCCTCAAACCTCCAAACCCTCCAAAACCCTCCAAACCCCCCAAAAGTCCGGCCAGCTCCGCAGGGAAAAGGTACCCCAACAAGCCCAACACGCGCCACTGCCGCACGCAAAAGCCACCACAAGGCCACAGCAATGGCTCAAGGGTACCCCACGGCCGCAGCAATGGCTTCTTATAGAATGGGCTAGCGCCCAGGTGCCGCCGACCCCCCTAATTGGATGGTGGGTACTGTAGAGAGAGAGAGGGAGACGGACAGCAAGACAGACATATGGCCGTTTGCTTCTCAAGCCTGTGGCCTTGTCGTCGCTTTTGCGTGCGGGCGTGGCGCCTGTTGGGGTACCTTTTGCATCGGAGTTGGGCGGACTTTTGGAGGAGTTGGAAAGGTTTAACGCCTATAAGAAGCCATTGCTGCGGCCAGGGGGTGCCCTTCAGCCATTGCTGTGGCCTTGTGGTGGCTTTTGCGTGCGGGAGTGGCGCGTGTTGGGCTTGTTGGGGTACCTTTTCCCTGCGGAGCTGGGCGGACTTTTGGAGGGTTTGGAGGGTTTGGAGGGTTTGAGGCCTGGCAAACGGTAGCCTTGAACGCCTATAAGAAGCCATTGCTGCGGCCGGGGGGTGCCCTTGAGCCATTGCTGTGGCCTTGTGGTGGCTTTTGCCTGCGGGAGTGGCGCGTGTTGGGCTTGTTGGGGTACCTTTCCCCTGCGCAATGGCTTCTCCAAACCCTCCAAACCTTCCAAACCCTCCAAAAGTCCGCCCAGCTCCGCAGGGAAAAGGTACCCCAACACCCAACAGGCTTGAGAAGCAAACGGCCATATGTCTGTCTTGCTGTCCGTCTCCCTCTCTCTCTCTACAGTACCCCCCCTCCAATTAGGGGGGTCGGCGGCACCTGGGCGCTAGCCCATTCTATATTTATTTATTTTCTTTTGTTATATGGTATGTGTCTGATGTTCTCTTGGGGTTACTATATATGTGCTGCTGACATATGTGCATGGGGTTACTTCATGTATTTTGACAGGGTCTCATGTTTTTTCCTTGGCACTTGGATTGGATCAAGTGATTTGATCATGGGTAGTGCTTGTGTCACTGACAAAATTTATGAAACAAGAGCATGGCAAAAATGAGGCAAAGTCAGAAAAGGCATGAAACAAGATTATGGCAATAATGAACCAGTCATACTTGGCAATGAAACATTGTCCAAGCATGCATTCTGTCTTTGAAAGCTCAGTGAGGGCATCCTTCAAAGTATCATTGATTTTTGGTCTTTCTTGTCTCTACCCAGTCGCTCCTGAACCACTTTGGTTTCTTTGATGTCATGCTGCACACTTGCCCAGCTCAGTTTAACAGGAGCATCAGAAATCGCTTTTGGCAATGCTGAGGATGAAGTAGCCACAGCTGGTGTAGAGGAAGCGCTGCTACCACTACTCACTACCACAACCACCACTACCACCACAACCACCACAACTAGCTCCAGTGCCAAACTGGCTCCAGGGCCTGCTCGACATGAATTGCCTCACCTGCGCACTCTCATCCTTGGTGAGGTTGGCTTGACCACCATGCAAGACCATGGCAGGGCACAATGGCTGTGGCATACTGTGGCTATTGTCTTGACATGATAGTAACCATCTTTCTGATAGACATCACCTCGTCTTTCTGCATCATTCAAAGCTTGCTGGTTTCACTGGATTTTTTCCACGACATGATGGAGTGAGGCAACCCAGTAACCTGAGATTTGCTGGTGCAAATCTCAGAGTTCTTCTTGAAAACCTCGCACTGGGTATTTCCAGGAGCAAACACAGACTCGCCACTGGTGTTCTGCTGAAAGACTGTGTTGATGAATTGACTCTTAAAAAACCTTGGGGGAGGAGAATTCTTGGAGCCCTCTTCTTCATAGAGCTGCTGAAGATCTTCTGGCACCTGGCAACTTTTGATCATTCTGGCACATTTCCTTACCTTGGGGTAGCTTCGATGCTCATCATCAGCAACTGTTGCATCCTCCTCTTTAAGCTCCTCATCTTCTCCTTCTGCATGGTCATCAGGAACTGGCTCATCCCTGGTCTTCTTCCATCCTGCTGCCATCTCCTTGACAGTCTTCGCTTTGGCCTTGGCTTTCGCCTTCAGCTGCATCAGGTCTTGTCAGGATTTTCTTCATTGTGCTCTTGGCTTTTGCCTTTTGAGCTTTCATTGGCGAAGAAGTAACCCCAGGAGCTTTGCTGGCAGCAGCCTTGGCTTTACCTAGCTGCCTTTGCCTTGACTTTAGATTTTGTTTTCACCTTGGCTTTGGCCTTTGCCTTTGGTGCTGCAGTATCTAAGAATCTAAGTCAGCTCATGGGGCAGTTTCTTCTGGAGAAGCCTCTGTTCTACAGATTCTGGTGCTGGTTCAGGTGGAGGCAACATGCAAGCATAGCATCAGGTGGACAAGCAGGCCTCTTCATGAGGTTACCAACAGGGGCGACAAGTGACAAGTAACTTCAATCTTGAGCACCAGCGTGCTACACAGATGGTATATGCAATTGGGGATGTCTCAAAATAGAGGGCCCCAAGCCCTTGTTTTTTAGTGTGCAAAACAGAGCTTTGGGGCACTCCTATTTTGAGACATCCCTAAGTGTACACTTGACGTAAATTCCAGCCTTTTTCCAAAAGTAACTCCATGAAGAACATGTTTTGCCCATGATGATGTCAGAAAAGCTTACAACAGAAATACCAAAGACCTTGTGAATGTATCAATCAACCAATGTGATATCTATAATTCACAATGGATGTTGCATGGCTTTTTCATTTTCATTGAACAAAACTTAAAAAAGTAGAACTGGAGATGTCTCAAAACGTCTGAAAATTGGTTCCGGAAACCGAAGCCTAAAATGTTCAAAAACTGGTTCCACAATGGTACCTAGGAAAATGAAAGGTGCTTTAAGCCATCTTAAGGTACCTTTCATTTTTTGGAAAAATAAAAACATTAAAGAAATAGAAATGGAGATGTCTCAAAATGTCTAGAGCAGCTATTTTATTGCAATTTCAGTATTGTGCATATCTTGTTTGTTTTGTTATTTATGTGCTGCTTTTGTCCTATGATTATTTTGATGAAACTCTAAGACGTAATGTGCCTAAATATCACTGTGGCTATATATATATATATATATATTTATTTATATATATATGTATATATATGTATGTACAAATACATGTATTCAGGTGGTGTGGTGTTATTAATCATTAGTTGGCTTGGGGTTACAGTTTTGCAAACCACACCCATTGCATGCCAACCAACCCTATAAGGTACCTTGTAAAATGAAAGGTGTTTTAAGCCCCCCTTAAGGTACCTGGGTTTTTTTTGCAAAATAAAACGAAAAAAATAGAAATGGGAATGTCTCAAAAATGTCTAGTGCAAATATCTGATTATAGTTTCTGTATTGTACATGCGTTTAATTTTGTTATTTATGTATGTTCACCTAATGTAATTGCTCTTGCCCTATGACTTTTTGATGACATTCTAAGGCATAATGTGACATAATGTACCCAAATACTAATGTGGAGGTATATGTGTATTCATGTGGTGTGGGGTTATTATTTGGCTTGGGGCTACTGTTTTCAAACAAAACCCATTGCATGCCAACCAACCCTATTAGGTACTTTGTAAAATAAAACGGTGGCTTAAGCCCCCTTAAGGTACCTTTTCATTTTTTCGGAAAAATAAAACAAATAAACATATAGATGTCGCAAAATGTCTAAGGCAAATGTTTGATTACAGTTTCAGTATTGTACATGTGTTTGTTGATGTGTTATTTATGTATGTTCACCTAATGTAGTTGCTCTTGTCCTAGGATTTTTTTGATGCAACTTCAAGACATAATGTACCCAAATACTGATGCGGGGGTATATATATATATATATATGTATTCATTTGGTGTGGGGTTATAATTTGGTTTGGGGTTACTGCATTGCAAACCAAAACCATTGCATGACAACCAACCTATGTTTGGGGTTTCTATGTTGGAAACACACAGCATTCAATCAAACACAAACCATGGTTGGTACTACATGTTTATCTAAAAACCAGGCAACAATAACCTTCGTTTTTTATTTGATTTTTTTTAATGAGAAAAACGCTTACAAAGAATAGTAACCTGTATTTGGGGTTACTTCTTGTAAAATGATCCCAACAATAGATCCCTGTGGTTATTTGTGAGCAAACCAAGGCACCAAAAAAACATATTTTCTATTATGGCCCACAGTGTACTTTGCACAACCAATTTGGTTTCTACTTCCTTTGGTATGTTGTTTTTAAAGATTTTTTCAACCAATAACATACATGAAACCGTTTTTTTTTGAAAAAAACATTTTTTGAAATAAACCACTCATTTTTTTGAGAAAAAAAAAGGTTTTCAAGAAAATAAACACTATTTTGTTTTTTAAAAAAACAAGTTTTCTCTTTATTTTTTGTTTACTGCCCTGAAAGTTGTTTTTTTAAGTGTTTATTTTCTTGAAAACCATGTTTTTTTTGTTTAAAAAAATGAGTGTTTTATTTCAAAAAATGTTTTTTTCAAAAAAAATAGGTTTCATGTATGTTATTGGTTGAAAAAAATCTTTAAAAGCAACATACCAAAGGAAGTAGAAACCAAATTGGTTGTGCAAAGTACACTGTGGGCCGTAATAGAAAATATGTTTTTTTTGGTGCCTTGGTTTGCTCACAAATAACCACAGGGATCTATTGTTGGGATCATTTTACAAGAAGTAACCCCAAATATAGGTTACTATTCTTTGTAAGCGTTTTTTCTCATTAAACAAAACAAACCAATGGCCGTTTATTGTGCAAATTCTTTTGACATGTTGCACCCACCATGTTTAAATGCGTTTTAAAAAGTAACCCAAAGCATGGTTTGGTTGTCATGCATTGGTTTTGGTTTGCAATGCAGTAACCCCAAACCAAATTACAACCCCACACCACATGAATACATATATATATATAAGCTACCCCCCCTGAAAAGTCTACCTTTTTTGTGAGTTTGGAAGGGTCTCAAGATTCCAGCTGTACTAGAGTGGTGATAATATTTTGGTCATCAGTCCACACATGGAAAATTCTGAAGTCATGGGTGGGCTGCAAACTTCAGTCATCAGTCCAGAAGTGGGAACTTCTGAAGTCATGGGTGGGCTGCAAACTTCAGTCATCAGTCCAGAAGTGGGAACTTCTGAAGTCATGGGTGGGCTGCAAACTTCAGTCATCAGTCCAGAAGTAGGAACTTCTGAAGGCATGGGTGGGCTGCAAACTTCAGTCATCAGTCCAGAAGTGGGAACTTCTGAAGTCATGGGTGGGCTGCAAACTTCAGTCATCAGTCCAGAAGTGGGAACTTCTGAAGGCATGGGTGGGCTGCAAACTTCAGTCATCAGTCCAGAAGTAGGAACTTCTGAAGTCATGGGTGGGCTGCAAACTTCAGTCATCAGTCCAGAAGTGGGAACTTCTGAAGTCATGGGCGGGCTGCAAACTTCAGTCATCAGTCCAGAAGTGGAACTTCTGAAGTCATGGGTGGGCTGCAAACTTCAGTCATCAGTCCAGAAGTGAGAACTTCTGAAGTCATGGGTGGGCTGTGATCTTCAATCATCATTCAATAAACTTGCATGATCATGGGCAAGCTGGAGGCATAAATTTCAAGCCAGTACTGGGAATGAAGCTCACACAACGAAGGAAGGAATCAAGCACATGTCCGGCGGCATAGCAGCAATTTCTTTCTCACCGGTGATGTCCTGGCGCACAAGCGTTCAAGACGCAGGAACCACAATCTCAGACATGTAAGCGGACAGGAGTTCTCCTGTGCGCACCCACATGTCGTCCCCCCGGTACCAATACTCATACTGGGCAGAACGAATTTGGGCTTGCAAGCGGCCCATGCCAGCACGAACGTTCGTCTCTTTCGACAAACGTTCCTTAATAAATTTCCAGCAGCGGTCAATGTGCTGGGTGCCACATTTCACCTTCACGGTCTTTCCCCCAGGCAACTTGTGGACTTTCATCTTAACAAAATTTGGCTTGGTCCATTCCCATTTCCCGTTCTTTTTGACACGCTTTTTCTGGTGGACAACCGAATCATGAAGAACGCCAGGGAGCTTCATCTTGTACGCCTTGGCCGAGTCAGTGTGGAAAATCACAGAGCGGTTGGCCAACCATTTCTTGCCCAAAGGCCCCCAATCCTGTTTTGTGATGGGGCCGGGGCCTGGAGACCGGGTAGCTGTCAATGTTGGGCTGAGTCGGGCAAGCACTAGTGTCTGAGGCTTCCCTCTCTAAACCAATCCGCACCATTGTTCCCAGAGCATGGAGCGGTCCGCTTTCACTCCATGCTCCCAGGCTGCGTCTGACAAGACGTCTGACAAGACATCCCTCTTGTCAAAGGTGGCTTCATCTCCCAGGCAGCGTTCAAGACGCAGGAACCAAAATCTTCAACCTTCAATCTTCAATCCGGGATTGAAGATTCTCTAGGGAGAGTCCTGGAAAATCTTCAATCTTCAATCTGGGATTGAAGATTTCCAAGCCTGAACTCAAGTCTGAACATCAAGTCTGAACATCAAGTCTGAACTTCAAGTCTGAACTTCACAGATCAAGCAAGGCTTTTACAGGCAGTTTTTAAAGGCCTATTTACAATGTATTTGTATATGGCACCCCCAGTCCAATCTTATGAAGCTTAAAATGGTAGACTTTTGGGGGGGGGTGCCATATATATATATATATATACCACCACATCAGTATTTGGGTACATTATGTCTTGAAGTTGCATCAAAAAAATCCTAGGACAAGAGCAACTACATTAGGTGAACATACATAAATAACACATCAACAAACACATGTACAATACTGAAACTGTAATCAAACATTTGCCTTAGGCATTTTGAGTCTATTTGCCTTATTTTTCCGAAAAAATGAAAAGGTACCTTAAGGGGGCTTAAAGCACCTTTTTATTTTACAAAGTACCTAATAGGGTTGGTTGGCATGCAATGGGTTTAGTTTGCAAACAGTAACCCCAGGCCCCAAGCCAAATAATAACCCCACACCAAATGAATACACATATACCTCCACATTGGTATTTGGGTACATTATGTCACATTATGCCTTAAAATGTCATCAAAAAATCATAGGGCAAGAGCAATTACATTAGGTGAACATACATAAAAACCAAAAGAAATAACACATGTACAATACAGAAACTATAATCAAATATTTTCATTACACATTTTTCATCCTGAGCCACCTTCAAAATGGGTCGGGCCAAGACAGGGAGGGAACACTTGAGAGGAGAGATTGCATAGCAATGATCGGCAAGTTCATGCATGGATGAATCATGTTCTAGAACACCCATCATCCTGAGCCACCCACATGCCAGCGCCTTTTATCTGAGAGGAAGGCAGGAGCAGGCATCAGTTGAAGAAACATACACGCAAGCAAGAAAGCCTCAAGGCCATCCTGCGCTGTCCCTTCCACTGCCCAAACCTTGGCACTCCCAAAGTGGCGAAGCTGGCGGAACGCCGAAATTAAAAGACGGGCTCATCAATTGCCGAATCGCTGACGCAAAAAGAAATCAGATAAATTCAAACTTGACTGGATCAAAAGGTTGGCTCCGGCCCGCGCAAAATTGGTCGGATATGGTTGTGCCAAGTGGGTCCAAAGCTGCTTAGTGATGGGGTCTTGGCCCTTAAGGACAATGTGGTACCGATTGTTTCTAGGACACCACCCATTACGACCACTACATTTACACTGCAGCAGCTCCGAGTCTTGGATGTGCCAGCCCTGTACTCTGGTCCATTTCCTCCACTTGGCTCCAAACTGACAAACAAAAATCACAAGAATACAACCGGGAACAATCAACAGAACAAAGAGCAGACAACCGGGGAATCAACCAAATCATGGAGTTAACAGGGTTTTCAAAGAGACATGGGACCATGGTTTGGCGGCAAGCATCAATGACCCGACAGGAGAAACGAGCGGTCATGTTTCCAAGTCTGATTTTAGATCGATCACCAACATTCAACCCAGGTAACCCGAACAGATGCTGACTATCTCTGAGGGGACCCCAACCAGACCCAATGGGACCATGACGTGCTCTACTCCAAGTAGGACAAGGTGTAGCAAGCCAAACTCCTAAAATGCAACGGCTACGAGTCCATCCTAAAATGAGGTTCTGAATGCAGGGACTACACAGGTTGAGACGAGGATCAATGCAAATGTCAATGGAAACAACGCCAAACCCTTGCTTAGCAATGTTCTTAGAAATGCCTTGATCCCCGCAAAAAAGATCTAGAAAGACCTGACGCTTCTTAACCTTAGCCTTCTTAACAGCCTCCTTCAACAACTGTTTCAAAAGTTGAACACCATTCAGCTGTTGTTGTTTCGGCTTAAGGGAAGCTTTCTTTTGCATCCTCTTTGTGATATTTGGATTCCATGTGGCCCCCCGCCTTTCAGAAGAGCATGTTGCAAGAGTTGAGGTAGGTTTGCCAGCACCTCGCGACCTTGTTCCGCTATCCGCTATCGACTTTGGAATCTTCGACTGCTCGTGCTGGAGTCTTGCTAGCTTCACGTAGCGACGGAGCGATGAATCGGTCTGCCACCGGCCCCTTTGCTTGACCTCCAGCATATTTCTGCGGCGTGTGATGATGTCGTGAGTCGCGCCCCCATGTCGAAGAGTGTACAAACAACTTCCCAGATGTTCCAATCCCAGATCTGCTGTGATTCCAGAAAAGGTCCTGACCAGGGCTGGATGTGAGTCTCGCCATAGGGGATCCAGCGGCTTTCGGTTGGAGATCATGCTGACAAGGATTGGGTGTAACCATGGGTCGGAATCTATCAGGACTGTTGCATCGAAAACTCCGGCCTTGCCAGGCACTCTGCTCTCCACCGGATGAAGCAAAATGGCCCAGCTTCTGAACCGATCCGCCATTGCTCCTTGTGGGGGAACCATCTGCCCGACAGTCAGTCCTGACAGTTCGCCCGGTCGGAGATAGGTCAGGAATTGAATGAAAACCCTGAGAGCCATCTCTGCCTTGTTCAACTTCATCATCTGTCCCATGATTGCACCCAGAGCCTCGATTGGAAGAGGAAGTCATTGACGAGGTGGGGCCGCAATGGCCCACCCCTTCAAAGCCCGGACTGTCCGTGGCAATGTTCCAGAACTGGGTCTTCCAAGCTGGGGGTAGAAGAATCTGACCGCAGCATGCACTCTGATCCCGTAAGGACGTCCGAAGCGTACAGAAACGGGTCCCCCTGTCTAACTAGGGCGGTAAGCTCGTTCAGTGCCCTACCCACCTTGGATCATAAGAGTTGCTCTGTAGGCCCAGGAAGCCGCAAGGAGCTCCATATGATTTATGGAAGCTTTCAGTGGATCAAATCTGAACAAGATGGATACCAATAATGATGCAAGAGTCTTGCAGTGTATATATCATGTTATTGGGTAACATCTCAAAAGATACCAAAAACACGACAAGCGCAAGTACATGACGGCACAGGACAGCATTTTAGGGGTCATGTAGGATATGTGCCTAGCTAGGGCGGTGAGCTTGTATGGTGCCCTAGTGGGCCTTGAGTACGAGGGTTACTTAGGAGACCTTTTGGACTTCGACTATAAAAAACAAAAAAATGCAAAATGTTATGTGAATCACATTCAAACCAAGTTTGGAGCAAACATGAGCAAACACAATTTGCATGGTAAGACGACGGATGATGTTATTACATCAAAACATATGAGAACGGTAAGAAACAGCAAAGTGGTGGCATAACGCATTTGAATCGCGCAGGCATTAGATAACGAAACTGTTATTGAACCCATGTGGAAACTCGGATATTCTAATAGCTTGGGGGCACACACGGCGCAATCACATGCCAGCAGCAAACAGGTGCGCTTATGTTAGCAAACATTTGTTCATCCGATCCGACTATGTGACTATCAATGTTCTTCTATAGATTTATAATGTTATAATGGTTTCTTTCGCATCCACTCATCATACAAAAATACCGTCAACCTTCCTTGCGGCATTTTTTTGATCATTCATGCAATATTGTTGGCGGATTGGGGTTTATCAAGCTCGGTGAATGTTCGCACCATTGCACGGCTGCAAAATGCCAACCACGTGGTGACCCGCCCCAAAATCATTCGATACCTACTCGTGCATTCAGGAATGAATAGTTTAGGTCTTCGCGGCATCACCACAACATGTTTCTCCGCCTGAATTTGCGCGCATCACCGGGTGTGTGCTCGATATGCAATATATTCAAACAATAATTTCAAACAATAATGCTCAGATTAAATGGGGCTTTACGATAATGATAAAAAACTACAAACAAATAATTGAATGCTGAGTAAACTCAAAACAAAATATAAATACAAGAAATAATAGAAGGAAGATTCATACAACAATAGTTACATTAACATGCGTGGCTATAGTAAATAGCTGTAATTAAAAAGAACCTGAGATAGTTTTATTGATATACGATGGCTAACGTTAATGTTTGAAGAGTAGAACAAATAATTCAATGGTAGAAAGTATAGTTAATAAGAAAGATATATCCGATAGAAATAAATATAAAAGTAATGAGGATATAATATAACCTAAACTCAGAATATATAATAAGCAATTAATAAATAAGCAATTAAACTAAATAAAAGTGAAATAGAATTAGCTCTATTTTTTACGATTACTCAGTCGACGCTGACATACGTGCACATGTCGCACCTGCCAATGGCTTGGCATCAACGTGCATGCAGAGCAGAGGCGTGTTTCAAAGCCATGTGCGTACTGTTGTTGCCCACAGCTGTGTAAACGAATGTGTCGACGCCCCGGCGCCCTCAATGGTTCTTTAATTTCCGTAAATAAATCTAAGCCAAAAATAAACAATTGAAAACAGTGCAACCGGGCAAAACGCTCCAACGACGGATTTCTTCCAAATCCTTCATCAATACACTTCAAAAGGTTTCTCCTCAGATTACTTTTCGACAAAAAAACGCAGAACAAAACACTCCAGCATGGAAAGAAAATGCTTTATTTGAAGGCCTTCATGCCTATCCCCTTCCTTACAATCTTGTACGTGGCTTGCTTAGGGAAAACATGCTAAGCACAACAGGTATGTATGGGAATGTCTCAAAACCAGGGTGCTCAACACGATGCCGAAATCTATGTTCTTGTTGGAAGATTCAAGCATGTGTGGGGCATCCCTAGTTGAGACATCCCCTATTCGAGTCTTACACTGGGAGCTGCATGTGCCATGTAATATCCTTGCAATATCTGTAATTCGTGACTGCGTGTCTTGTATGTAATCTATGTAGTCACAATGTCACGCCATAAAATGATTCTTTTCTACGATATAAGTGAGTTTGTATATATGCATGTATACACTTGCATGCATGCATGCATGTTTGCAAAAGTGATGGATGGATGGGTGGATGGATGCATGGACGGATGTATGTAGGTAGGTAGGTAGGTAGGCAGGTCGGAAGGCAGGTAGGTAGGTCAGGTAGGTCTGGATGTATCCGCATGCGTTTGTAGGCTAAGTAGATAAGTGGTAGGTATGTAGGTTGTAGGTACACAAGCATATCTATCTATATATATATATATACATACAGTAATACAATAAACATATTTATTGAAAAGGTGTGGTTGTAAATGGACGTAGATGGGACATACGTATCATACGGAGGCAGAGTAGCCTTGAATTGATAATGTGAGTCTAGATATGTGTATGTGCCGGCCTTGTGCGTGTGTGTGTGTGTATATAGTAAATGGTGTGTCTGCGTTCTTTGTGGAATACAACTCTGCGTGTGCGCAGCTGCATTTTGCAACATGTATGTATCATGTATGCGCGTCTGTCTGTATGTACATATTTTGTGTATATATATGCATATATGTGTGCATGCAGTGCAGTTCAAACAAGTGTGTCACAAGAATGCTTGTGGCACATGTCGTGCTTGCTCCTTCCTGAGAATGTGTATGTGTGCGTGTGCACGTGTATGTATGTATGTACTACTACAACGCAACGCAATGTAACGTTGCATCACGTCATGCAATGTAACGTAATGATATTTAATTCAATGTCGAAATCTGGTCTTGGACAGAGAAAACATGAGGAAATGTTTCTTTGCCGAAAAAACAGAAAAACAATAAGCAACAAAGACCCGAGTCCAGACTCAAAACATGAAAACAAGAATAAACAAACGTCCAATGATTTGCAGGGATCTTTTGTTTAGTTGTTTTGCTTGTTTTATTCTCTTGATTGATTCCTGTTTTTTGCTTTTTATTCAAGACGACCGCATATTCTCTGTGTAGATGCAACCAAGAGTTTACATAAACTTTATGTGATGTGATGCGATGTGATGTGGTGCAAGTACTGCAGGAGGCTGCACACGAAGTTTGTCTTACTCCTTTCCAGGTATGTGTGTGTGCGTTTACGTGCACATGTATTTTTGTATGTATGTACGTAGGTGCCTATGCATGCATACATGCATGGATGGATGGACGCAGGGACGGATGGATGAACAGACGGATGGATGTGTGTGCATGCGTATTTTTATCTGTGGGTATTGCAGTGGTTGTTTGCAAGCGTCGCGCATTTTGGCACACTCGACCTGTTGCATGGATTATGTATATGTTTTGGTTTGTATGTTTGTTTGTTTGTCCGTGTTTGTCCGTGTTTGTCCGTGTGTGTCTTTGCTTGCGTGTTTGTTCCCTTGTTTGCTGATTTGTTTTTGTTGTTTGGTTGTTTGGTTTGCTTGTTTGTTTGTTTCCTTCTTTGTTTCCATATTTCTTTGTTTGTTTGCTTGTTTGTGTTATTTCAACACATGTTTTCTACTCCGGTCTTTGCCATCACATGCCCTCAGCCCATTCCATCTCATCACTAGACTATATAAATTTGTATTTCTACTTATCTTTGTGGAGCATGGCCCTGATATGAAATTCCTATCCTACCATATCATGTCAACTGCGGCATCAATGCCCAGAGGGATCTTGCACGCTAGCGCAGGCCCACCCCAGAAAACGTTGTTTGTGCACACTAGCACACTAGGGCAAGCTCGGCCCTGGAAACATTATTGTCAAACCGGAAAGGTCAACGCTGCACGAAAGTGCCACCTTTTCCAACACCAAGGAGCGATGCGTCAGCCTAGCTCGCTGAGAGCAGGCTCAAGGGCCCTTTGATACAAATGGGACAACGGCGGAAATGGAGTATGCAACTCATGCCAAGTGTTACACTTCTCGATTTGTGCAACATGTGTCACTGGCAAATTAACACGCCCTCCATATGACATTTGCGTCCACCTTTCAAAAATTATCCCATCCAAATTTCTCTACCAACATGGTCTACTTCAGACGGCGAATGAAAGAAACTTCGCTGTCCTCGTTGCAACTAGGCTCCCATCCGGTGGCTTCTAAAAACAAAGCCAAATCTACAGCACGCGTCACTTTCTTCCCTTGCAGAATTCCAGTGTCATTGGTGCCATATGTCTTTTTGATCCATCGTAGATATCCGGCAATCTCATCATTGGTGGAGGCCAGCTTTGCAAGCTCATAGTAGCTCATCTTGAGGGATTTCACCTTGTCCATCTCACAGACAACGCGTCCCCAGTCCTGGATGCTCAAACCCTTCGGGGTCTCGATCTTTGGATTGGAGTGGATGATAAACCACTCTTTGCGCTGCACATCACCTGCTTGATAAGCATCATGTGGCAATGTAGGCTCGATCTCAGACATCCCGGTATAGCTCAATGCTTCCCAGTCAGATTCACGATCGCGCTAACGCTTTGATGCATCAGACATGCTTCCCAACGCAAGGCTGGCTGCCTTGGGGGAATATCCCATGGTCTCAGACTTACCCATCAGCTCGGCTTCGCGAATCAAATGGCTTGCTGGCACCATAGTAGATTTCAAGGCGAGGGAATCCTTGTAAACATTGATCACCTGCTGGGCTTGTCCATGGACAACGGCACGGTGAAGCAATCCACTGAGATGGCTGATCTCAGCAGTGGACAACTTCTCACAGTCCACTCCTTCGACGCCTTTTGCACCACGAGGCATCTTTGCGGGAGTTGCCATGAGCACTTGAGGTCAATTGGTCAGACCTTGTTGGGAGACGCGGTGGGTCCTTTTTCGGATAAATCTCCTTGAGCACACGTCTGGCCAGACAATCGCTGTTGCAGCAGCTTTGCTTCGCAAGGCAAACATGTAAGTGCTATGTTCTTACGGCCTTATTGATCTATACACTTATTAATTCTTATGTTTATGGGACCACTACATCACGCCCTCTTAGTCTTGATGCCCTTTTGACATGCATTCACTGGACTTGCAAAACGGCTATACACCTTCAAGTTTCTATGTGAAAGACCCTTGCAGGCTGTGGTGGCTGGGAAAAATAAACATCTATACAACTCACGGAAAAACGCATGCATTGCAGGGACCCTGGTCAGTCCTCAGGTTTTGGTTCTACCCCTTGCTTTTCCTTTTTCCCTGACTGGGTACAAAGAGTTATCTCATAAGTTCCTTCATCAAGAATTTCATACAAGGGTTTGGTGTCACCTTTCAGCTTCGTTAGGCAATCTGAGCTCATGCGTAGGTTGTTTACCCAGAACACTATGATGTTTTGATTCACAGTGGTCTCCTTTGCAATCGCATAGTCGATTTGAAGTCTTTTCTCAACAGATACAGCTTGGCTACAGCAACTGCGAGTGATGGCATCAAAGAAACCCTTACTGTCAATGACCAAAGCAGCAGGATTGGTGGGAACAATTTCACGGAACTGTCTTGGCGTCAATCCATCTAGAACTTCTGCTAACATGGCTTGGAAGGCTTCTATGCTATCTAATCCGTTCTGACCGGCCAATGTTTCGGCTGCAACTGAAGAGCGAACCACTCTGCGAAGCTTTTTGCTCTGCCAGTCGATGATCCAGCAGACTGTGCGTCTCCTTTCGAAGATGGTAGGGGTGGTTATGCAAAGTATGAAACCACCTTGGCTTTCGCCATTGGCTCTTGTACCCCACCCTGCATCGGAAATGCACATCAGGCGCCAATCTTTGACATCAATGCCACTTGGAAAACGGAGGCACACTTTTCTCTGTTTCATTTCTCGAATCGCCTTATTGTAAAGTTGGACATGTGCTACCGTACCCTTATCTTGGATGCCCTGTAAAAATGAAGCTAAAAATGCTTGGTCAGGTCTGGTGGAGTTTGCAACCCATGCTAACTGACCTGCACATGTCCTCATGATTGAAGCATCTTTCAAAGGAGTATTGGCACTACCTAAAGGTTTCGTTTCGACTGGCTCAAGTGCATCTATGTAGGCCTCCTGGCCCAGTTCGATGGCAAAGGTGTTTGGGCACTGTCTTATTTCAATCCCGGTGTACCTGATTGTGAAGGTACGGAAATCACCAAAGGGCAGCTGCTTTCGGAGGTTGGACAGCGCATCGTCCATTTCTTTTTCACCACCTCCAATGAGATCATCAACATGTACCCCACATATCCCAAGGAGTTTGCCATTTTTGCTACGCAAGGAATAGAGACAGGGATCTAGTTGAGAAACCAGTAAACCAGCTGACTTTAGTTCACGGGATAACCTAAGGAACCAAGCTCGGGGTGCTTCGGCTAAGCCGTATGCGGCCTTTTCTAATCTGAAGAGATCATCATTTGACAAATTCATCCATTCCTTAATTTCTTTTGGGGGTCTGAAGAATATGTCACGTTGTGAAGGATCCCCTGATAAGAAGGCTGTCTTTATGTCAGCTCCCCACAACTTCCAACGCTTGGCTGCACATAGGGACAAGATCAGATGTTTGGTCTCCTTACGCAAGGTCGGTGAATCAGTCTGGATTTTCCCAAGTTCAGGGTCTTGCCAACCCACTAGAACTAATCTAGCCTTTGGGGATTTCTTGCGGTCATCAGGATCACTACTCTTTTTCCAAACCAACACCCATCTTGCTCGGATTATCCGATCCACAGGTATGCCCTTAGCCTTACACAAGGATGTCACTTTGTTTTCAATCCAAGAATTCCATTCTTTCTTCATGGCTTGCTCGAAAAGTTTTTGGTCTTCTTTGGATAGTTTTCTAAATGACACTTCAACCCTACGTAATTTGGCCTTTGGGGTCACCTGAAAACATTCATCCAAAACTCCCCACAAGCACATAGGATTATCACTGATATCTTCAGGCATAACATCTAGTGACATCTCGAACACATGCTCGGCCTTTGGCTTGCGACGATTGGATGTTACCTGCAGCTCATCATCAGGCGGCACTGGAACTTCCACTGGAGCATTGAAGTCCGGCATGGACTGGTCACTGTTGGGAGGCTCTACAGATTCTTGTTGTGATGTATCATCAGGTTCCAATGACATGTTCTGATCTGGCTGCATCAACACTGAATTTGGCTCTGCTTGACCTGCAATTTCAGGTTCAGGCAAGTCAGGCATTTCTTCGGCAGGCGGCATGACATCATCGGGTGCAATTGATGGTGAATACGGTGATTCTGGCTCAACTTCTTCTACTTCACTATCTATGGTTACTCTAGGTTTCTTAACTAGGGGACCACTTATCATGTTGTCATCATCATCATCTTGGTCACCAAGTGCTGCACCTAAGTCATGAACCACGTTTGGAGTTTCACCCTCATGCAATGCACCATGTGGAGGCATGCCGGCAGCTCGTGCTTCCCAATAGGCTTGAGAACGGTAAAAACGTCTACGGATCTTGCGGGGTCCGCCCTCTGAGTGAGGATCAGGGGGACCGGCTCAGCCAAAACATCATCATGGAGGTCCATGTCTATGTCTTCAGGTCTATCTTGTGAGAGGTCTATGAACTGGCCTGATTTCTCCCTGAGTTGTTCATCAGCTCGTTCAACATCATCGGGCATGTCACCCTGTTCAAGAGCTTTGGAAAGAGCACGAAACTGCACTTCGTCTTCTGCAATTGGGCGTAAGCCTTCTGGCGAACACTTGTACAGAAAACCATTGTATGACACCCAGATTAATCTAGGAATTACACCATCAGTTGAACTTTCAGTCCCAATTATGCGGGCTGGTCCCAACCATGCACCATGTCTTGTTGACAATTGTCCCCGACCCTGGCTTCTATACATGTAAACCATTTGACCCTGAGTATATGGTCCACGCATTGGTCTATTCCTACCTCCTACAGCCCTTCTCCATGTGTCACGTGCATGTTCTTCTAAGAAGGCTTTCGCAGCAATCTCTCTGAGATGGAGCTTTGCAGAAAAGGTAGGGTCAGCCAGAACCTGGGATTGAGAGACAATGTTCCGCTGTTCATCGACATCTGCAAGTGATCCAGCATGTCTGGGCTCACGGCCTAGAAACCACTGCACCGGTGAGAAACCATGCTTTCTAAGTTGTTCATTTCTAATAGAGGCACATGCTTCAATGGTCTCTTCTGGCGTGGCATTGGTGCCGGAAAGCCAAACTCGCTGGGCCATACCACGGAGAATCCTATTGACTACTTCAACTTTTCCCAGTTGCCAATGAGACTCTGCGGCGGCATACAACAGTTGGATGTTGTTTCTCACTAGATATCTTTGCCATTCGGATGACATTGCTCTGTGGTCAGGATCCATGAAAACTGTTTTTGGAACCCCATATGGACGTCCCCATACCTGGTGGAAGGCTTTGGAAAATGCATGCTTTTCTCGGGGAACTACTATCTGTTGGCAGAAATCAGTGGCTAAGTCAACAACTGTGAGAACATTTCTAACCACTTCTTCAACGGTTCCATCCCGGCTTTCTCTTTTGAGTTCTACCTGAACAAAGTCAATCGCAACAACCTGATTGGGAGTCTCTGCATGTGGCATGGCTGCTTTGCGATGGAGAGCTGGTCGTTTGAGCTCTTCGCAAATTGGACAGGTAAACTCCTTAATTGCTTGCATGATGGCTTTGGACGACTGGCACCGAAACGCAAGTCTCTGGAGCTGCTCTTTGGACGAATGACCAGTGTTGACATGAACTTTTCGCACTAAAGCTCTTGCTCGATCAAGTTCATTTTTACCTTGATCAACATGTACTACAGGCTGATCGGGTTGTTCAAGTTCATCCTCTTCTTCGGCTAAAATCTCTTCGGCACTTTTGATAGGCTTTGCATAGGAAACATGGGGCAACATCAGGTTTACCATGGTTCTGCAAAACTTTCGTGGATAGCTTTCAGCCCAACTGGTCAAGTTTTTACCTTTATAGCTTCCAGACAAATGCTCATGCTGATGTTTGCCGTCACACCGACACGTTAAAAGTCCTTGTGCAAGTGATTCTTGCGTTGTCACTATTCTGGTCGGCTTAAGGATCGGCACATCACTTTTCGGTGATCTAAGTCCCAAGGCACATTGATCTACTCTGACGTCCCAGCACCTACCCAAGTTTAACTCGGCCCATGCCTGAGATGCCAAGGGATTTTCACAGTGCGCATGACCACCAAGGTTCCTTTGGAGATGCCAACATTCTGACACACAGTGCAAGTACCTAAGAGCTATCTTTCGTTGTCGGAGGATTTCATCTCGAATCTTAGGATCCCTACTCATGTTGACATGTGTCCATGGACTCCAACATGTACATGGAAAACTGAACCAAAGGTGATCTGGACGGGAGTATGCAATCAGCTGCAAAAGGCACTGTCGATCATGCAAACGTGTGAAGTCCTGGCCATATGCTTTGCCTAATCTGATGCTGACTTTTTGGGATCGGTCTTCAAAGGTCTTGGACAAATTGGCTTGTCCTGTGAATACCTCGATCTGGTACGCGCTATGAGTCCCTTTCGGCAATTGAAAAACTGGTAAATGAACGGAGTGTTTAATCGAGGTTGCCACAATTGAATTAAGGCTTGTTCCAAAGCCCAAAAGTTGGATTTATTGGTGTAGATCGGAAAAACAGACCACATCCAGAAATTGTCAAATCTGCACCAGAACCGTAAGGCAACTTCGGCCAACACGAATTTGTTTTGTTGCACTTGCAGAAATTTCCGATAGCGAGAGTGTTCACGGTCCAAAACAAAGGAAGAAGTGGAACCCACATAAAACTTAGGTTGAAAATTAGCAATGTGGCAAAAGCGAATATACACTGCCTGAGGTGCTTGAAACATTGGAGGGCGACTGACAAGTCATCCCACGACATGCAAAAGAAAATACTCTGCATCGGAGTGCCTTTGAGCAAGGCTTGGAGTTTCGGATTGGCTCGTGGATGTAATAACACATATTGGCCCATCAGTACAGTTTGAAGCATCCGAAAAGCAAAAAAGACATCAACAGAAGGGGACAAAGTGAAGGGGGTCAATAGTGCAAGGACAAGAATACAGGAATGAGCCACAGCCAAAGTTCGCATAATGTTGGCTGCTTTTGAGCCCGGTGATTTCAAATACGCTGCTAGTCAGGAGTGCATCAATAACGCCACAGTCATGACCTTGAGGACGACTTCATCCGTAGTGGCCCCTTTATGCTTGCAGGGGTCAATGCCCATAGCCACGCTTGCGCGTTGGATAGTTTTGGAGGCATCATCAGGTTGGTTTTGCCACCATTCGTTGACCTTCTCCAGGTTCTTCTCCAGGATGTCTTGCTTGGGCTGTGGTAATTTCAGGTCTTTCAACCACTTCTTGCATTGGGTATCCGTCAATGATGAGGGTTGATTGTCAACGAGCCAAGAGTTCACGGATCCCGGAGAAATAAGTAGAGCCGAAGGGTCAAAGGTCGTAGAAGCTGCAGGTTGTCCTTGAAGTGCACGTCCAATCGGTGTCGTGGCTGGTGTAGACCCCTGAGGTGCCGTAGTCTGTGAAGTACTGGCGGCCGATTTTACCTTGGCCAGTTCAGCTTCCAGTTCAAGAATGCGTTGTTGGCTCGCCACGTCCGCGGAGGGTTGAGCCGGGAGCCAAGATTGGAGAAGTTGAGCGACGTCTTTGGCCATATTTTGAGTGGCTTCCTTTTGATTGAGACATTGGCCTGCTGAGCGAGCTCGAAAGGTAGCAAGTTTGTCCAAATCCACATTGCGGGTGCGTAGTTGTGATACCAATTCAGCCACAAATACTGTAGTGCCTATGTTGTCAAAAGGAAGGACGAAGGTTTCTCTTCCGTATGCAACACGACGGAGCCAGGTGTTGTGTAAGCCCTGGTACAAGAACTTCCAGAGTGGGACTTGTAAAGGATCCATACCTTCAATGTCTTTGTAGCTTGAAAACCTGCTCTGTCGGATTCTGGAGGGGAAATCCAAACCATTGATCTTGTTGGAGTCGTGGAAGTCGACATCAGGTTTCCATTGCTCCACTGGTGGGATTTCAATTGGTCGGCATGTATACCCTTCGTTGACAGTAGAACTTGCTCCCGGGGATGACATAGGCCTCGGCGATCTCGGTGTAAAAGGATGACGTTGAGGTGCAAAATTGGCATTGTTGGGAGGTGTCTGGGAAAATGGAGGCGGTGTAGGTGGGAAAGGTGCCGTAGATGGAGTCCATGGTGGGCGTGTTGGGAACGATGGAGATGTAGGTGGCGGAGGCGGTATCCCGGACGGGCTCCAAAAAGGTCGATGGGTCGCCATTGCATAGTGCATCGGGCCACGGAACACAGGTACTGCTTGGTGCCATCCATGTTGATGACGAGGAGGTGTGCGAGAACGATCCGGCTGGGAAGGAGGAATTCCGTTCACGTCAGAGCTGAATTGGGAGATCAGGTCCTGGGACGCCATGATGTAGACGGGCCCACGAGATAATAGGTCAAAATAAGCTCGAACTGCCGAATGAAAGCTGCGGTGAAGTGTCAAGGTGAGACGAGGATGGTATGCGGTTGAAACGGTGTGAAACATGATACGTGGTCCCTGTGTGTGAAACGTAAAGTGAAATACGAAGCTGGCGCAAGGTTCAAATATCATGAGCATGCAGCAGTTCACAAACCTTTTGAGGGAAGAAGTGGCATCAATACCGAATGTCGGGAGAAGCATTGTTACTCCAAAAAGATCGGGCAGGGCCACTAGGCTCACTGTATCGCTGTCGTAGAATAGTCGACACTTGTTCCGGTACTCCTCAGAGGTAAAGAGTTCACCAGCGAGATCTGGAGTGGTATGTCGAGTGTCGAGAACGAGGTTGGCCTTCACGGTGCTGGTCTCGAGAATGGCCTTCGTGATGGGAAGATCGGCGATCTCGACGGCTGTAGGTTGAGTTGTCACAAGAAGCATTGTCGTGCCAAGATCGGCGAGCATGATCTCGAGAGCCAGACGCGGTGGTCTCGTGGTGGCCAGTTGTGTCTCGAGAGTCGTCTGGAGGTGGGTCCGAAGGTGCTGGTGCGTCGGCAGGAGGGTCAGGTCGTACTGGACGTGCATGATCATCTGGAGGTTCCGTGGGTGGATTTGTCTCCGCTGCCTGGTGTGTGATCAAGCCCGGGAAAACCGAATGAGTGGAGGCAACATAGCATATGGATGCGGCGCTGGAGTTCATAGCCGTTGCATTGTCTTTGCCCTTGGCGATGCCCGCGAGGTTGCACAAGCGTTGAATTTGGTCATTTCCTCCAGCTAGGGCGCGGATGCATTTGGGTGAGCGACAAATGGCCAATAGGCCAGATGGGTTTTGTCCTTTCCCTATGCGATAGAGCTGAGAGGTACAAATCTTGACAGCATAGCCTGGCAAAGTGTCGATGTCAGCGATCTCAGAGGACATACCGAAGAACCCGTAACATGGGTATTGAGTCGGGACGCCGGCTTCGTTTTTTGTCCAAGTTGCCGGGCGGATGCAGTCTTCCGCGAGAATTTTGGCAACTGATTCCCAACTCGTTTTGTGGTAGATCAGGTAGGTGCCCATGTGTTCGCCACGATAGATCGGTTTCTTTCTCAATCCCGTGGGGACCGTGATGGTCAGCAGGTTCTCTGGCTCGATGTAAAATGCTTGGGTTTGCCTCGCAAGCTCGATGTCCAGTAAGTTGGATTGTGCAAAGGCCCTGGCAATGTTCTTGACGGTGGCTTGGCTTGCTTTGATATAAATACGTTGGTTGTTGACGGTGCGATATGGTTGAGCCAACTGGTGGAACATCTCGTCAACGAATTGGTTGAAGAGCTGCAAGATGGCCGGGGTCAATGATTGGCGTAGGGGCACGGTATGGTCGGGGCCAAGCTCAGTCAAGCAGCGGACCCTAAGGGGATCATTGGCCGCCTCAACCATTTCACTGAGGTCGATGTCATTCGTGTCGAACTTTGAGATCGAAATTGTATCTGCCACCTCAGAATTTTCACTGTCACCGTCGGGGACGCGGAAGGACACAGCGCCAAGTGGTGCGGAAGTGTGGGATGGTGGGTTGGTAGGTGGTTCCGGTGGTGGTGGATCGGCAGGAGAGTTGGGTCGAGCAGTGTTGTGGTGGTAGTTGTCGGTGTAATGGCTGTCGTTCCATGTGCCCCAGGTGTCATCAGCGTCGGGAGTGGGGATGTAGGCCGGATTGGATGGGTGTGCAGCTGGTCGAAGTACGACTTCACGGCCTCTGGATCGGTGACGTGGTGTCTCGGAACGTGGTCTTGGGTGAGATCGATGACGTCGAGGAACCACGGGAGAGCGGCGTCTTGGCGGTGATCTTCGTCTGTATGGAGACGGGGTTCTGCGGTCCTTGGGGTGTTTCGTAGATGACCGATAACGAGGAAGAGGAGACCGAGGTCGTACCGCACGTTGGGGAGAATAGCGATGACGATGGGATTGTACTGGAGGTCGACGGGAACGTGATCTTGGAGTGCTGGATCGTGGTCGGCGCGTTGGGGATGGCGGAGCATGTAGGTGGTCCTGGTGAGGAGGAGCGATGGCCGGAGCTGGGATAATGCGAGGGTCCGGAACGTCTGGTTCGGTGGGTCTGGCTTTTGGTGCAGGTGGAGGTATGGCAATAGGTGGTGGTGCTGCTGTGGGTAATGTTGTCGGTGGAATGGGGTTCGGTGGAGGTCCATCGTGTTGGAGGAGTAGCTGACGTTGTTCTTGGGCACGTTGGGAATCCATGATCAATTGTTGTTGAGCTTGAATGAGTCGAACTGATTCCGCAAGTTGCTGTGTAGTGGAGCCCAGCGCTGCAAGTTCAGGTGAAACAGATGAAGTCGGTGCTGCCGTTGGTGCCGGTGGTGTAGCAGGAGGAGAGGCTTTCGGAGCTGATCGACGTGGTTTGTCCGTTTTCTTGTCAGAGCGAAGCCTGGGAGCCGCCTTAACTGCTGGTGGTGGAGGTTCATCTGGAGGGACTATCGATGCGTCAGTCGGCTGTGGAGGTTGAATGTGGTGAGGTGGGTATGGAGAGCTCTGCAAAGGTGTCGGTGGCGTAGTCGATGTAGGTGGTGTAGTCGATGTAGGTGATGGAGCCGGAGGAGAATGCCAAGTGGGTGGAGCGGTGGGTGCCGTAGGAGTAGAAAAAGTCGGTGGAGCGGTGTGCACCAGAGTGGTTTCAGGAGCCATAGGTGTGGGCATAGTGGGTACGAGTTGTGGGCCTGGTACTGCATGAGGAGCCGAAGTCAATGAGGTGAACGGCAACGATGTTGGGGCTGATGCAGACGGCACGAGCGAAGCTGAGGAAGACCATGTAGGATGCAATGGCGAGGGATGTCCGAATAGATGTGCGTTCTGTGATGATTGCTGCCACGTTGAAGATGGAGTCGTAGGCTGCGGTGGAGCAGGCCATGACGTCGGAGGAGTGGTCCACGGGTACATCGCTCAAGAAAATAATGAAAATTCACAGACAGGACTCAGTTCCTAGACCTACTGTTCGTGCGATTGTGCCACAACAGGCCCGTGTTCCAGTCAGCCACAAGGGCATAAAACGGCTTTCAAGTTCCATCGAATTAGATGCACAAAATGTTCAACCTCACCAGACAACCATCAAAAAGAAAGAATACCACACCTGCAAGACGTGGGCCTGCCTGATCCATTTTTCATGTAATGTTGCAAATTGTCGCTGTGAAAATGCTGCAGAATAAGAGGTTTCAGAATGTTCGGCACAACTTCACTCAGTAGAAAAGAATTTCATCAGGATCTGAAAGGACGACAGGAGCTGCGGGACTCTCGAAAAGGCTGATAAACCGCAAGGCTGATTGTTGCCCTTTACTTAAACGAATTACTAGGTTAAAATGTGTGAATTCAGAATTCAAGACTGTCGACACTCACCCTGAAGAGGGTTGCCTCAAATGGCTCCATGGCACCATGTCGGAGCCACCATGGAAATCACACTAGACAAGAATGGATCATTATATGATCCGGCAGGAACTGAATCCTGAAACATGCAAACCAGCCTAGATCGTTAGATTTATAAAGGAGCCACATGAGGTACTTCTCGAAAACGATGTAGGGCATCCAATATTGTCAAACGGAGTTTTAACCAGAGTCCATAAAGTTTTGACCAGCATGTTGAAAATCCAAAATAATAATGTTTCGGCGATGGCTTCCCAAAATGACCCAAAGTTCATCGGCGACATGATCTCGGCGAAATAAGTCAAAAAATCAAAATACTGTCGGCGACATGGTTTCGGCGAAAATCTGAGGAAGGTTCTGATGCATAAACTACAGATAGTGGCAACCGTGAAGGAATAAAATCATGGTGGTTGGGGTTCTAAGCTTGGCCCCTTGCTATTCCGAAAAATCCGAACTGCAGGTACGTCACCAGGCGTCCCTGGTGATATCCTAGGATCATATGAGGAGCTTCGTTGGATGGAGCCTCATATGTCCTCTCCATCCCCCTGCAAATGTGGAAAGATTAGAGCAATAGAAGTTTTACATCTGTTCAGATGTTACACACACACACACACATATGCACAGCGACGAACGCACCCACCCACGCCTGCCACGCAAAGTGCCGCGGCGTCACCGGCGACCAGTGGCGCCCAAGCGCGCCACCAGAGCCAGCCCAGTGCCATAAGTGCCACGCCTGCCAAAGAGAATGCAGATTGGTAGATGTCACCAAGTGCCACACCTGCCACGAAAAACGAAGGTGGATGTCGCCAAGTGCCACGCCTACCAGGCAAAGTACCGCGGCATCACCAACGACCAGCGGCGCCCAAGCGCGCCACCAGAGCCAGCCCAGTGCCACGCCTGCCAGGCAAAGTGCCGCGGCGTCACCAGCGACACGCAGCGGTGCCCAAGCGCGCCACCAGAGCCAGCGCAGTGCCATAAGTGCCACGCCTGCCAAAGAGAATGTAGATTGGTAGATGGTAGATGTCACCAAGTGCCACACCTGCATACACCTGCCACGCAAAACGAAGGTGGATGTCGCCAACCAAGTGCCACAAGTGCCACGCTTGCCACGCAAAGAGAATGTAGATGTCACCAAGCGCCAAACCTGCCACGCAAAACGAAAGTGGATGTCGCTAAGTGCCACGCGGGCCACGCCTGACAAAGTTGTGTGTGCGTGTAAGACAGAGTGGTGCGTGACAAAGCTGTGTGTCTGAAAGATGGTGTGCGACAATGTTGTGTGTGACAAAGATTGTGTTTGTGAAAGATGGTTACAAAGGTGCGTGTGACAAAGTGATGTGTGTGTGACAAAGGTGATGACAAAGATGATGTGCGACAAAGTTGTGTGTGAAAGAAAGTGTGCGACAAAGTGGTGCGTGACAACGCAGTTTGTGACAAAGTTGTGTGTGACAAAGATGGCGTGACAACCGTGACAACGTTGTGTGTCACAACGTTGTGTGACAACGTTGTGTGTGACAGGGAGGCGGCGGCGGGAGCGGGAGGAGGAGCGGGAGGAGGAGCGGGAGGAGGAGCGGCCTTCTTTTCCCACCCAAAAACAGTAAATGGAAAAAAACTACATTTTACTTTTTTCCAGGTATGATTTTACATTTTGGAGCTATATATTTTCATATTTATTTCATTTTTTAGTTGCTTGATAGACGGTAGAGTGTTAACAGGCTAGGCAAATAACTTGTTAATAAATTAAAACATTAGTATGACATTCGGCAAATAAAGTCATCTATTCGAATGTGACAATGCGCGAAAATCAACCGACCTGGTTCAATTGTTTCTGCTGACGGTTATTGTGAATAGTGGCACTGTTGCACAACCCTCTAACTCTGGTGCTGTAAATTTGATCCGACCCCATCCTCAAAAGAACCTGCATCGCTTGGGCTGAAATGGTAAATCAGCACGAAAGCTTTCATGTACAGCTCCGTACAGCTCATTGATTTTCGCGTATGCCATACCCGTTGCAATATTTGCAACCAATATGCGGTCAAGGAGAATTTAACCATCAAAGCCAAGGATAGATCTTGAAAATATAACTTACAAATAACAACAATGATGATGACGATGAATGATGATAATACTCAATATAATATTGTTTGTGTGTGTCATGACATCAATGCCAGCGGAGCGTGATCTGTGAAAAAAATCAGGCCGCGCCACTTCCCTAGTTCCCTTAGTCAAATGGGTCAAACACGTCAGGATCCGGTGACTTCAAGGGATCCGAAAGAATCAGCCATAAAATCTTGAACTTCACCAGCAGGTGAAGCCCAAACATTGCATGAGTGGGGTTAGGCAGCATACTCATAATAGCTACCTTACCGTACCTGTTTCATGGCCGCTTGCCTCAGCAGTGTGAGCTTCGCAATCTTCCGTTGCCCCGGCCAAGGTCGTTTTGGAGTTGGTGACAAGGAACGGGTGCCTGAGGCCGAAAAAGCCCAAACAACCCTGCAGCTCAAATGTCAGTCAGGAACCGACGAAGGGAAGCGAGGAACGTAAAACCGAGCAACTGGTTTTGCGGGTTTGTGAAGGATGCGCGGTATTTGTGGATCATGGGACCATATGGGAACATGACATGTCAACTTGGACATTGCTTTCCGTGGCCTGCCCATGGCTTGGAAGTAGAAAGTAGTGTTTCATGGTAACAAACTGGTTCGCAACAGAAACTTAGCATTATATATTTCTTCTCATCACCAAAGGTATTCACACAATGATTACTTCGGCGCCATAAGTGTATGCATATTGAAACCTCGCTGGGTTTAACGGCAGCATGACCCCAAAACACCCCACCCCTGCCCTCAGCGTGGCATCCACTAGGATAGAAATCTACTTGAACGTTAACATCACCCCACCCCAACTCAACTCAATCTTTTGATACCTTTCGCATAGAGAGAAAGAAAGAAAGCAACAAAAAAACATTTCGTAAAAACTGTCTGCCTTTCCACGGGCGCCGTATCAACCGAGTTCCAAACAACTAAGCTCGCGACATCTTTTTGTCGCAAAGAATGTAGTCCAAACGAGATCCCTTGTTGCAGTAGCGCATATTGGCCAACTGCATCCAAAACGTGAAGCGTTGCTCAGCATCCGGATGGCATTGCGCAAAGGTGTCCAGCAATCCATTGCCGAGCCATCTCCGAATGTGTTCTACACACGGCAGCTCGTTCCTCAAAGCACTTGGCTTGGGTTACGGCCACCACTACCACCACAACCACAAGCGCAAACGCAAAACGCAAAACGCAAAACGCCCACCACAACAACAACAACAACAACAACAACAACGACAACCGACAACCGACAACCGACAAACGACAAACGACAAACGACAAACGACAAACGACAAACGACACCGACAACCGACAACCGACAACCGACAACCAACAACCAACAACCAACAACCAACAACCAACAACCAACAACCACAACAACAACAACAACAACAACAAGAACAAGAACAAGAACAAGAACAAGAACAAGAACAAGAAGACCAACACAATAACAGAAACCAGAGCGCAAACAAGGACAGGACTTCAAGTCTTCTGCTTGGAATCACTGAATGAGGTGTGTGGCCGTAGGCTGTCAGCTCATCCGCGGTGATCCTAAATTCTAGAAGAATCTGCGCCCGCTCGATGGGATCCAAGCCTGGAAGCGGCAAAATATGCCAATATTCTCTCTTGCGCAATATCTCTCTTGGATAGTCGGGCTGGGTACTGCTGAGTGCTACTGTGTAAATCCACAAAAATCCAAATAACACCAACTTATCAAATCAAACAGGAGATGATGGTCACCACTCAAATCAACGAGGAAAAAAAACTAGCCCTCAAGGCAATGGAAATTAAAGGACCGGATAACCCCACATGTCAACTTCTTCCAATAATGGGCAACAAATGCTGTAGTGGGACGGGCAAGGCAGGAAAGACGAAGGAGGTGGTGGAGGATCGAGAAGTAAGACAAGTTGTATGTGAAGAGTTGTGTGTGACAAAGTTGTATGTGAAAGATGGTGTGTGACAAAGTGGTGTGAAAGATGGTGTGTGAATGATGGTGTGTCAAAGATGGTGTGTGGCAAAGTGCAGCTACATGTCGCCAAGTGCCACGCCTGCCACGCAAAAAGCCGCGGCGACCACGGCGGCACCTGAGAACCCGGCGCGCCACCAGAGCCAGCCCAGTGCCATACGTACCACGCCTACCATGTGAAACGAAGGTGGATGTCTCAAAGTGCCACGCCTGCCACGCAAAGTGCAGCTACATGTCGCCAAGTGCCACGCCTGCCACGCGAGAACCCGGCGCGCCACCAGAGCCAGCCCAGTGCCATACGTACAACGCCTACCACGTGAAACGAAGGTGGATGTCTCAAAGTGCCACGCCTGCCACGCACAGTGCAGCTACATGTCGCCAAGTGCCACGCCTGCCACGCGAGAACCCAGCGCGCCACCAGAGCCAGCCCAGTGCCATATGTACCACGCCTGCCACGTGAAACGAAGGTGGATGTCTCAAAGTGCCACGCCTGCCACGCAAAGTGCAGCTACATGTCGCCAAGAACAAATTATGTGATGAAACTGTTCACAAGTTGTGTGTCCAAGTACCACGCCTGCCACGTGAAACGAAGGTGGATGTCTCAAAGTGCCACGCCTGCCACGCAAAGTGCAGCGTGCCACCAGAGCCAGCCCAGTGCCATACGTACCACGCATGCCACGTGAAATGAAGGTGGATGTCTCAAAGTGCCACGCCTGCCACGCAAAGTGCAGCTACATGTCGCCAAGTGCCACACCTGCCACGCAAAGTGCAGCTACATGTCGCCAAGAACAAGTTGTGTGATGAAACTGTTCACAAGTTGTGCGTCCAAGTACCACGCCTGCCACGTGAAACGAAGGTGGATGTCTCAAAGTGCCACGCCTGCCACGCAAAGTGCAGCTACATGTCGCCAAGACTTCGCCAAGTGCAACGCCTGCCACGCAAAAAGCCGCGGCGACCACGGCGGCACGTGGGAACCCAGCGCGCCACCAGAGCCAGCCCAGTGCCATACGTGCCACGCCTGCCAAGCAAAGTGACGATCCATATCATCAAGTGCGACGACTACCACACGAAGTGAAGGTGGATGTCACAAAGTGCCACGCCTGCCACGCAAAACGCCGCGGCGTCCCAGCGCGGCCTGGGAACCAAGTGCGCCACCAGAGCCAACCCAGTGCCATAAGTGCCACGCCTGCAACGCAAAACGCCTGCGACGCATGTGTTGACAAGTGCCACGCCTGCAAGTGCCACGCCTGCCACGCAAAGTGACGATCCATGTGTTGACAAGTGCCACGCCTGCAAGTGCCACGCCTGCCACGCAAAGTGACGATCCATGTGTTGACAAGTGCCACGCCTGCCACGCAAAGTGACAATCCATGTCATCAAGTGCGACGCCTGCCACACAAAGTGAAGGTGGATGTCACAAAGCAAGTGCCACGCCTGCAAGTGCCACGCCTGCCAAGCAAAGTGACGATCCATGTCATCAAGTGCCACGCCTGCCACACAAAGTGAAGGTGGATGTCACAAAGTGCCACACCTGCCACGCAAAACGCCGCGGCGTCCCAGCGCGGCCTGGGAACCAAGCGCGCCACCAGAGCCAACCCAGTGCCATAAGTGCCACGCCTGCCACGCAAAGTGACGATCCATGTGTTGACAAGTGCCACGCCTGCCACGCAAAGTGACGATCCATGTCATCAAGCGCCACGCCTGCCACACAAAGTGAAGGTGGATGTCACAAAGTGCCACGCCTGCCACGCAAAACGCCGCGGCGTCCCAGCGCGGCCTGGGAACCAAGCGCGCCACCAGAGCCAACCCAGTGCCATAAGTGCCACGCCTGCCACGCAAAGTGACGATCCATGTCATCAAGTGCCACGCCTGCCACACAAAGTGAAGGTGGATGTCACAAAGTGTCACGCCTGCCATGCAAAACGCCGCGGCGTCCCAGCGCGGCCTGGGAACCAAGCGCGCCACCAGAGCCAACCCAGTGCCATAAGTGCCACGCCTGCCACGCAAAGTGACGATCCATGTGTGAGCAAGTTGTATGTGAGCAAGTTGTATGTGAGTAAGTTGTGTGTGAGTAAGTTGTGTGTGTAAGTTGTGTGTGAGCAAGTTGTGTGTGTGCAAGTTGTGTGTGTGTGCAAGTTGTGTGTGAGTAAGTTGTGTGTGAGTAAGTTGTGTGTGTGAGGAAGTTGTGTGTGAGCAAGTTGTATGTGAGTAAGTTGTGTGTGTGTAAGTTGTATGTGAGTAAGTTGTATGCGTGTGCAAGTTGTGTGTGAGTAAGTTGTGTGTGGACAAGTTGTGTGTAAACAAGTTGTGTGTGAGTAAGTTGTGTGTGTGTGCAAGTTGTGTGTGAGTAAGTTGTGTGTGAGCAAGTTGTGTGTGCGCAAGTTGTGTGTGAGTAAGTTGTGTGTGAGCAAGTTGTGTGTGTGTGCAAGTTGTGTGTGAGTAAGTTGTGTGTGAGCAAGTTGTGTGTGAGCAAGTTGTATGTGAGTAAGTTGTGTGTGAGTAAGTTGTGTGTGGACAAGTAGTGTGAAGACAAGTTGTGTGTGGACAAGTAGTGGTGTGGACAAGTTGTGTGTGACGGGAGGAGGCGACGGGAGCGGGAGGAGGAGGAGGAGGCGGACGGGATGCAGAACCAAAAACAAGAACCCCACACAAAGATGTGGGGAAAAAAAAACTTGTCCGGGGACACCCACGAAGTGAGAACATCATCCTATATCATCACACCAGCACGCCAGCGCGCAAAAACGTACAAGGGTAGGCGAAAGGGTTCTTAGCGATAAAACGGCCTTCGTGTGTGAAGGACCCCAATCAAGTTTTTAACTGTTGCTCAAGATGCTCTCCTGCGGTGCCTTCCGGTTCCGATTCTCCGTTATGGCATGGGCTGAGCCAAGAACCCCAATCAAGTTTTCAACTGTTGCTCAAGATGTTCTTCTGCAGTTTTTCTCGATTCCGATTCTCCGTTGTGGCCCGGGGCTGAGCCAAAAAAACAATCAAGTTTTTGACAGGAAGCATGCGGACTCGATCCACTGACTCACACTCCATGCACAGGTGGCGGAGGTATGAGGTTGAAACTTGCAATAATCTGCACACGGCAGAAGCAAATCTAAATTATGAATTAATCCCCACGTCTCTTCTTCTTCATATATGCCATGTATTTTTTGTAACGTGTCGGAATGTCATCTTCAGCAATACGCTCAAATTCCAGTTGTGGTGAAAGTTCCTTTTGAAAAATCGGTGTAGCCAAAGCTCTCACCCCACCAAGTTTCTGAAGATAAAGTTGAATGAAAGTCATCGTCTGACGATTGTTAGGCAAAATAGGTCTCCTTGTGATACCAGCACATTCATTTCGCCATCCAAGCCTGTACATGGAACTGCATTTGGACTCCTTAAACGAGGGAAAAAACCGTTCTCCCAACAACGTAGACAAATTCTGCATAACATTGCGAAAACACAATGCTTGTTGAGCACCAGAGCGCTTTGTAGGCGGCAGCAAAGTGGCTTCATTTGAATGATACTCAACATACTTAGATCGTGCACCTGCACCAGAAATACGAATTGGGAATAGCATCCCAGAGAAAAGATAAAAGGAGATGGTCATCTCAAACCATGATATTCCCCAATCAAACGGATCGGCTTGATACATGTCAGTGGGCCAACGCAAAGTCTCAACCCATTTTTTGATTGCAATCCCCAGATTTGGCCCCTGTAAAACCAGTTGGAATATATCTTGTTCACAATCAACAGGTGTCTCCATGACATATCCTTCCGGTTCAAAATTGCAAAGCCATTTCACTGCGTCCTCTCCATAGGCTTGAGAGTCAAAACGACCCACAACCCTTTCAACCTCCCTTCTGGGTACTTGAAACTTTGTAGTATGCTCTTTCCCCGTTGTCATGGATTGATTCAATTTCTCGCATCTGCATTTGTTGAGCTGTATTAAATACTCAAGCACGCATCGCAATCTCTTGTCCTCATCCTTCTGAAATTTGACCGCTCTTTCAGCACATCTTCTAATACACGAAGGTATAGTCTGAAAAGCCAAATTTACTACCATATCAGCTGTGAAATTCCCAGCAATGTACCATAAGTCATTTAGACTTGTGGCATCCTGGAAGGTCCTGTGACGCTTAACCTTTCGCACGCAGAAGGCATCAGGTCGCCAAACTTTGTCAAGGCGCAGAATCAAATCCGAATTGGGCATCTTGTGAAGAAAGGACTTAAAGGTACCAAGTTCGATCATCATCACAATGGCACAAACATAGCTAGCATCTGTGACAAATTCAGCCGTCTTCATAGTGTTTGACCTAACTGCAATTTCACAAGCTGTGACCAACGCAAGAAGTTCACCCCTGGCCACTGTCTGATCACCATGAACCAAACCCATTGCAGCCACTCTAAAAAGTGGAAATTGCGGTTCTTGCAGAAAGAGAAAATCAACACACCCTCTTCTTGAAGCATCAGAGGAGGAAAGATCCTGAATAACAGCCCATGCTGCAATCCTCCCCACATGGTATGCCGGATGCAATGCCCCACCGTCAGTGAAAAACCGCATATGAGAAAGCCCCAATTCATACGGAGGGGCTTGAGCAGATTCTTTGATAGTAGCTACAAAGGCACGTAGGATGGCAACTTCGTCAAAAATTCTCGGCAACAGCAAATAGCACCACTCCCGTCGATGTGTCTGAAGGATATCACATGCCTCACCATGTTGTTGTCTAACTTCAGTCATTGTAGCGCATGACAACATTCGGTGCTCCCTCGTGTCATCTTCACCACACAGTTGACAACTAGGTGGGTCATTTTCATCCCAAAGCGCCTTTTGCTGCTGTGTCTGAAAACCACCTACCATGTTGAGCTTCAACAATTGTTGTGCAGTTTCATCCAAACCAGAAAACACCTTGTAGGACAATTTAAAGTCCACAAAAAAATCACCAACACCTTTGCGTGACATTGTAGTGACCACATGACATTCCCACATAGCCATGAAGGTGTTGCGAATTCTTTTGGTCGAATCCGTCAAAATGTTGCAATGAAGTAATTCAGGTCCAGAAACAGTACCAGAATTATCAAGAACCCGACCAACCTGATTGAGATAACATTTCAATACTCCAGCTGGACCATAGGGACGACATCCCTCGTACTGCATTGCAAAATTAATCGTGGCTAAAGCCATTTCCAGATCCACGTTGGCCAAGCGTCGAACTGTTCGAGCACAATGACACAAAACAAAAATGAAGGGATCCTGTAAAAATTTTGAAATCCCGCAACAGGCAATAATAGAAGAAGTATTATGCCAATTGCCCACCAGCGCATGAGTGATGGCACGCCTCATTGTTGTAAAATGATGCTGTCCCACATATGCCGTGTCAGCACTGTAAAAAGCCATAGGATAGACAGAGGTCTGTATCATGAGTGCTTTCTTCTGCAGAGAACACGGTATCGATTCGATCCGGTTGATCCTGGCATTTGACTCCTGAATCTTCTCTTTCACGAATCCAAGAGATAAAGACTTATTGTAATGGACAATCTCACCAAGGTCCTTAACAACAGTTTTGACAATTATCTCTCCATCCTCAATGGATAAATTGTCAGCACAGAATTTGCGGAACTCTTTGGTGGTCCCCCAATGCCAGCTCTTTGCATGATCAATACGTAACCTCAGCACATCAGTCAGATGTTTAACGCAATCAAAAGCAAGCACATGAGCCCGTTTCTGTCTTGTAAGCCAACTCCAGTTCTCTGCATATGCGAATGGCATCACATGTTCACACATCCCATAATAGAAGAAAGCCGACGTAGCCAGCATGGCTAATACGCTAATTGAGCATCCTTCTGGCACACCGGTAGAGGAGTTAATCCCGTCACCTACCTGTCCATTCAAAGTGGGGTATCGCACCATGTTGTCAAGACTAACAATCCATGACATAACCATGACGTATGGGACTCCCAAATGTACCATGATTTGTGCCACAGCAAAGCGACCAAACGTATTGTACGCTTTGATCAAGTCCAGCGAGTAACCACCACATGTAACTCCGCTACTCAAAGCATCTCCAATCGCCCTCTTCTGAGCATAGGCAATCTCTTTCACACCCTTACCCGGAAGTCCACCTGAAATGGCAGCAGGAAAATAACCTTTCCAAACATGTGCCACCGTTTTGAAAATCATTTTTCCAAACAATCGATACAGGCAGCTTAAAATGGTCACGGGTCTTGCGTCATGCATCGACTGTGGACTCTCTTTTTTCGAAAGTAAAATTGTCTTGGCCATCATCATGTTTGAGGAAAAACCATATACCATCACATAGTTAAAGATCTTGACAAGATCGACAATGCAAATTTCAGGCAAACTTTTCAGATCTTCATTAGACCAACCACATGGCCCCACGGCTTTGTTGGAAGGGAGTTTTCGAATCAGTGCCATCCACGCTGCAATATTGTCCATATCCATAGAAATTGCAGGGAATCTGGGTAAAAAGCCTTGATCCAACTTTCGCATGAATGGTTCCCAAGGCTCATCCTGAAATTGTTCCTGTCTTTCGTCTCTTTGCCAGTATGGTTTCCAAAACTTCTCAAATTCATGCAAGATCTCACCATCAGTCACTGCGTGGTAAGATGCGCACAGAGTCCCCATAGGCTCAAGTTTCCCTGAAACATGTCGGAAAAAAACCTTCTGTCCATGTTGCTCCTGAAATTCCAATGTGGCATCATTGAATTGCAGAGAGGAATGCGAAGGAATATGAATCCACTCATCCAACCATAGAGTGGTTGCTCCAACACGGGATCTCATGAGTTTTGCTCCAACCATTTTTTGTACAGGTACATCACATAACTGCAATGTTTTCTTGGCCTTGACAATTTTGTAGCTCATCTTCGAAAAATCATGCTCTTGATCAAATTGAATAGAAGCACGGAATTTGTTTCTTCTGCACCGGCTCTCTTCCACGCAGGCACAATTGCAATCATGTTCCGTGATTTGTGATACCAAATCAATTGTCTCAACATCAGGAACAGTTGTAGGTAAATATGCAACAACATCGAAGGCTAGAATCCAATTGGACCACTTGTTGCCATAACCTTTGGCATTCAAGATTGCATTCCATTCCCTTTGAGCCGCCATCATACCATCCTCTTTGTAATCTTGTTGACCTGGTGAAAGATCAAGACTCTTGAGTCTTCGCACCAAAGACTTCAATCTCCGAACTTGTCGTACTTTCAATCTTGATCTCAATGTAAAGACTTCACTCGGTGGCGTATAGCCACCATGTCTGTCCGATTTCACTCTTGCCTGTGTGACTTCTGTAAACTTTTTTTCAAAACAACACCGTCCTCTGAAAGAAGCATTCAGGCCTGATTTCACATGCCTTTGCGGATCTCTGGCATGCGCTCTTGCAAGTGCTTTGTCAACAGCTGATTCAACAGCACGAGACCATGTCAAAAACGCGGCATCAACGAGATCAGATTTGTTTTGACTGTACTGCTGTTCCAATGTATGAAAATCAACCGGTTCATACACATCATGTATGGCTGCAACATCCGGACAATAAGGTGCCCACGATTTCGGAAGATTCCACGTAAAAGAGCTGTTTTGACTGTCCTCAAACTTGAATGACATACATAATGGTGAGTGCGGATCAAAAACAACATCACTAGAAACCTCCATTGAATGAAGAAACTGAAGTAGCCAAGGATGGATAATTGCAGTGTCATTCCTTGTTGAACCAGCACATGTTGCAGGGAGAAGAATACCTGTTTTCGCCTGATACCAAGCAAAAGCTTCCCATGCACCCATGTCACGAAAAAACTGAAATGAAGACAAACGATCAGGTGGTTCGTTAAAATCACCCAAAATGCAAAAGGGAAGTCCAACCTCAGTAACCACTGGAATAAGGCTTGCCAGTAGCAAATCATTTGGTTTTTTTCCTTCTCTGTATCGGTTTGCAAACCCATAAATCGAAATAAAAAGTACCTCACGTCCACCTAGTCGAACAATTGCCATGGAAATCCGTTGAGTTTCCCATAACATGTCATTGAAACCAGACCGTGGCTTCCTAGCTGGTAAGTGGGTGAAAAGTGCAGATCCAAGTGCTTCACCACGAAGAGATGGGCGATTATCAGCCGAATATTTCTTTGATGACACAGTAGCAGACCAAAAAGCATGAAAACCACAACCAATCAAATCTTTGTTAACCTGACTCTGTACCGCATGAGTAGCACTGGTTTCTGATAAGGCAATGATGTCAGCATTCAACTTCATGATTTTTCCGACTTTCTGATGCACTGCTGTGGGGTTCACAACTGCAATCCTAATTAGATTGTGAGATGTCGGTCCAGGGTTTTGTGCCTCACCAACGCAGCAAGCAAAAAACATTGAGGATATCAGATGAGAACTCAAAATGAGGTACCAAATAACATAACACCACGAGGCATGTTTCCCCAAGACAACTGTGCGAGCATGCGGTCCCCCAAGCCTGAAAAAGCTCGCACGGACCAAAACATTCATTCGTAAATAAGGCAAAATGCCTATGCATCGACATGTACCACCTTCATTGTGCCAGTCATCACTGTCACGGCCATATGAAAAACCTGTCTTCCTTTCATATGTATCGGCAACCCATTCCTTCCTGAAACACGGAGGAGTCACCACAAATGATTGAAAGCGAGACATCATGCCCATCAAGGCATCCATGTTCCACATATGGGAAATCAAACGTTGTCCCTTGATCACATCACATCCTAGATAGGATGTTGTCACATTCTGAGCAAACAGCCACCTTTCGATTGTACATGCAACACATTGATTGCACATCCAATTCATCCAAAAATCCCAAACTTGTGTGTAGCAAAACCATGTCATGACCATAACACCGCCAATGCAGGTTATTGCACACGTCAAAGTCACAAATAGTCACAGACTCGAGTCATCATTGTTGAGAGAGCTGTTTTTGGCTCTCTTTGGGACTGGAGAATTCGATGATTTGGCCGCAAGCAACTCCTTGATCTCATCAAACTGACTGCTCATCTGTTTGTCATGCCCCGCAAGAGCCTTCTGTAGTGAGTCATGGAACATGTTTGCCATGACCCCCATTTGACTCTGTGTCTCGGCACGGATGGCAGCAAACTCACTCTTGCATTGAAGCTGTTCTAATTACTGCGGCTTTTCTCGGTTCCGATTCTCCGTTATGGCCTGGGGCTGAGCCAAGAACCCCAATCATGTTTTTAACTGTTCTTCACGCTGTTCTCCTGCGCCGGAAAAGTTAATCCGCCTACAGCGCGGTCGCAATGAATGAACGACTTTCTGCTAAAATACTCGTCCAGGGTAATGCTGCCTCCATTGACAGATTCGATTGCAAAGAAATACGACAGGTTTTCAAAGGAATGCCATACCCGCTTATTCTTGGCCAGAAATCCTGGATTCAAGATTCAAGTTTAAGGTTTTCGCACAGCCAAGCCAGGGTAAGCTCCGGTTACTCTGATACCAGTAGTACCGCACAAGGCGGTGGCGGAATTTTTGAAGATAGGACACTATAGGAGAGGTGAGATGTCGTGATGCATAGATGGCAGAGCGAATCCACTGATGGACGGAAAGGGTTGGAGTTGTGCTTTTCGAAATGCTTGCAATGGTTGCAGTGGTCAACTCACCCACAACTGCTGGACGTAGTATGTTGTAGCGCAGCTGTAGTAGCTGTAGGGTAGTGGAGTGTAGTGGTAGTGTAGTGTAATTAGTGTAGTGTAGTTGCAGTTGTAGTTGTGGCGTGGTGTGGTGCAAAGGGTGCAGCGAAATGAAGTGTAGTGTAGTGTTGTGTGCTGTAGTGTAGCCTAGTGTAGTGTAGTGTAAAGTAGTGTAGTTGTAGCTGTAGCTGTAGTTGTAGTTAGTGTAGTGTAGCGTAGTGTAGTGTAGCGTACTGTAGCGTAGTGAAGTGGAATTAGCGTAGCTGTAGTGTGTGTGGTTGTAGCTGTAGGCAGTTGGAGTGGTAGTTGTAGTCTAGTGTGGCCTAGTGTAGTGTAATGTAATTAGTGTAGTGTAGTGTAATGTAGTGTAGTTGTATTTGTAGCTGTAGCTGTAGTAGTAATAGTACTAGCAATAGTAGTTGTAGTTGTAGTCGTACTGAAATTAGATGTAATGTAATTTGTGTAGTGTAATTAGTGTAGTGAACTAAAATTAGTGTAGTGTAGTGTCATTGGCATAGTGTAGTGTAAGTAGGGTACTGTAGCGTAGTATATGTGTATTTGAATTTGTGTTGTAGTGGTAGCGTAGTCTAGTTGTCGTTGTCGTTGTAGTTGAAGTTGTAGTGGTATCTATCTATCTATCTAATCTAATCTAATCTAATCTAATCTTATTTATCCATCTATCCATCTATCAATCTATCTACCTATCTATCTATCTACCTATCTATCTATCTATCTATCCATCTATCTATCTATCTACCTACCTACTCTAATCTAATCTAATCTAACCTACCTACTCTAATCTAATCTAATCTAACCTAATCTAACCTAATCTAATCCAATCTAATCTAACCTAATCCTATCTATCTATCTATCCATCCATCCATCCATCCATCCATCCATCTATCTATCTATCTATCTATCTTATCTATCGATCTGTCTATCTGCAAATTTGAAAACGAAGCTATTCTGCGAGACTTCAACTTTTCACGTTGCCAACATCAAAAACGAAGCAATTCTGCGAGACTTCCGTCAAAAATGGAAAGCCGAGTGCAGAGCTGACGGCCTCGTGCCATTGCGTTTTGCGATTTTTCCATTCCATCTGTCTAAAGTACTGCGCCTGCCACGAAAAAGTGATGCCAGGTCATACGAAGTGCTGCACCTGTCACGCAAAATCATCTCAGCAAACCTGACGATCTGATGCTCCAAAATGCAACCCCTCTCAGGAAATCAGCCTCCTGACCTCCGAACATCTCTGATGAACATGTCTCTTGTACTGCGCCTCGCACGCAAAAATGCATCTTTGCAGGTCCTCTTAAAGTGTGAGATTGCCTCTGTCCTTGGGTTTCTCCTGTTTGGGGTAGAACCGGATCAAACTCTGTGACACTTTCGTTTTCGATTGAAAATTAAATTTCACATATTGAGCTTCCCTTACCACTAGTAAAAGTTGTGGATGCGCATGCTTCAAATCAAAACCGATTATTCTGAAAAAAGGCAAGTGCTAAAAACTTGGAGAACTACACCACCAACAAACACGGGCAACCATGCGAACATATGAGAAATTCGAAACGCTGCTGGCGGGCATTTTTGAACTGGGGCTGTGCTGTCAACGAAGGCAATCTTGCGGTAGAGCGCCCGCTGGGCACACGCGGGGCTTCCGCTCTTTGTCGCATGTTTTGTTGTTCATTGGGCCAAGGAAATGATTCAAAATTTGCGAACCATGGATTTGGCGATTTTCCCGCTTCACCTTCTTTCACCTCGTCCCTTTTTTCCCTTGCCTTTGGCTGTGTCTTTGTCTTCGTCAGCCTTTCTCTTTTATCCACTTGCAGAATAACTTTCTCGCGTCAAGAAACACTTGAACCTCTATTAAGGTTATCCTTCAAGATTGTAACTGCAAAAGAAACGCCTGTTCTACAGAAAGCAGCGCGCGCGGCTACCGCGCGCGTCAGGCATGAAGTATAGCAGCTTTGTGCAGAATAGCTTCTCACAAAAAGAAACACTTGAACCTCTATAGGCATCATTATATACTTATAAGGATATTATCCTTCAAGATTGTAGCTGCAAAAGAAATGCTGCTGCCGCTGTCGCTTTGTGGGCGGTCTCGACACAGCTTGGCAGCTTATTGTATAAGCAAGTTGTCGCTGGATGCTTGGAATCAATTTGTGTTTGACGGTGACTTTTCTTACGTTTGCTTTGACATCAAATCTCTGTCTTTCAAAGGTAACAAATTTAGTCAAACCAGTGGCATCCTTCATTGTGGCAATGATTTTGTGAGCTAGACAGCTAGACTAGACAAGATCCCAAACATAGCAGAAGCCATGCTGTCTCTTCTGGGATGGCCACCACAATGCGGCTGGGAATGCAGGACGCGAGAAAAAACCACTTGGGCTTATTTGAAAGCAGGCCGGCACTGAATGATTGAAAAACTTTGTTTGTACCCTACGTGTCTTTAATTTTACGATTGACCGACAAAATTTTTGCAAAATGCGGCAAAAAAAGTTGACGAACGCTACGAAAACCTTATTTTTCCAAGGTTGTCGGCAAATCTTGTTGGATTCACATCTATTCAATATAAAAAAAGAAAAAAAAAACGGACAAAAACAATTAATTTATCTTGTCGCATGCAACTCAGCAGCCCAAAACAAGGCAGACAAGGAAGTCGTCATTTATCTGGCACTAAAATCAACAGGAAGCAAACCACGACCTACCCCGACCCAGCCCGACCCAAGCCCGACCCGCCCCGACCCAAGCCCGACCCGTGCCCGACCCGGGCCCGACCCGCCCCGCGCCCGACCCAGCCCGACCCGTGCCCGACCCGGCCCGACCCAAGCCCGACCTGGCACCGAGCCAGCTCTAGCAAGAAGAATGCGTACCACCATGCACGGTAAATTAAGAATTAGAAGATTTTGGGGAACTATCTCTAAGACGACATATCGGGTGGGTGTGTGACATGTCCCGAGATAAGGATTAGAAGGGTTGAAGTAATAATATGTAAAACTTAGCTAAATGTAACAATCTTAACGTGTTTTCTTCAAAAAAACCTGCGCAAAAGAAAAAAAGAAAACAAAGAAAAAATAAGGAAAATTGTGGTTTTACAAAAAATAAAGGCGACTAGTCCTGCATGCTTTTTTTCCTGCTCGAAAACGAAGACACCGCCCTTTTGTTACCAGAGGACGCCATTGCTGTCTTGTCTTCGGGGCTTTGGCCGTTTTTTTGCGGAGCAACCCGCTGACACCGTTTATTTCTGCTGCCTATACAGGCAGTTTGGGGAAGATCCATTGCGTGCCCGCTGCCGCTCACAGTTCTTCATCGCGGATCTCTGCCGCTGTCCAACTTCTCGCGCTTTTGTTTCTGCGGTGAGAACCCGCTGATCCTTCCATGGCTGCCCGCTGCCGCTACTCCATCCCCAACATGAAGACCATGGCATGGCGCGCGCCGTTTGGAAAGCTTGCCGGGGGGGATGATTTTGTGTCAGCAACCAATCTGTTCCTGCCTGCGGGGAAGAATCCGCCCACAAAAAAACACACAAATCAGAAGATGCAGGATTGAAAGATACATTTGTGTTTACCATCCAAGCCGCAAATCTCTCCTTCCAAAGCCCGCACAGCGCAGCAAAAAGGCGGAATCTGCGCGCGGCTGATCATGGCAGGCGATGGTATTCCTGGGTCTTCGCCAAGGTTGGACAAAGTATTTGGCTCGCTCCGGCATTATCAAAAGGTGGCGGAAAATTTCCGCTAATTTTGATCTGTCTGGAACACCCATGGCAGCACACAGTGCGTGCAACAATTGTTCTGGGCCAAAATCTGATCTAGAAAGGCGCTTATTATTTCCTGCAAAGCTGTCTAGCCGCAGCATCACTTTCTCCTCCAATAAATAATTTGCAACTTTTGGCGCATCTCATCAGCGGCTTGCAGCAAAATTCTGCCGCTGCAAGAACGCAAAAAACTTGCAAGATTCAGTGGACCGGAATCTGAGCTCTATAGCCTCCTCTTCGCTGCAATTTCCGCTTTTGGTCCGCTACTGCGTGATCCACCCATTCTGCAGGAGGAAAGCCACCCAAAGTTTTTTGAAAAGCTAGATGCAGAGGCTCTTGTGCTCCGGTTTTCCAAAAATCACCTCCATTCAAAACAATGGCCCTCCATGCACCTTTCGCGATCAAGTGGCACAACAATATTGGCACCCGAAGCGCCATGGGTTTCTGCAAGAAAACCGTGATTTCTTCTGTTGATTTTCCGAAATGGATTTCGAGTTCCTCACGGGTCTTCCCGCTCCACATGAGAATTTGTTCCAAATCAAATTGTCCTGGCTAAATCTGAATGAAACCTTTGCGGCGAATGGGTGGGAATTGGCTTGCGAAATGCAAGGACCTTGTCAACGCGTAAAGAAAAAAGTCGAATGGGGCGATGTACTTTCTGGCGTATCAAACAACGCTTTGCGGTAATATTCTTCTTCTGCTGTCCAATCCGTCAAAATTCCATGCCCAAGTTTTCCAGGAGAAACAGAAACAAGACACATGATTTGGGAGATCCCGTTGAATTCTTTCTCTCTGCAGTCAGCGAGCCGCTTGCGTTCCCGCTGCTCCTCCACAACATCTCGCAAACCATGCTGTTTAGCAAGATCAAGAACCCAAGGTTCTTCGAGCATAAAAAGATTTCGGGTCATTGCCTGCCCCGTTTTAGAAACAACATTGACGTGTGCGCGGCCGCTGCGCGGAGACAAAAACATGAAGACCATGACGGCACAAAAAATGAATGCCACTGGCGGCATCCAGGCTGGGGGTAAATGTTGGACACTACAAATTGAGCCACCAACTGCGAAAACACAATACCAATGGCGAAAAAAACACGAAAACAAAACGTTTCTATTTCTTTACACCACCATTGGCGAAATTCTGCTGTGTAACACAAGCCTGTGCTGGTGAAAATGTGAAAAATATACAAACATAGTACAGGATGAAAGGAACAGATGTGGATAGGGGATTTGTATCAAAGCCCAAACGAGCAAGGACTGGTGGAAATCTCACATCTTAAAGTGTCCCACGCTCGCAATCGTTTTTGGACATGCTACAAAACCCTCTCGTTTTGCTCACTATATTGGCAAGGTGCAAAATCCCCTGCGCCTGCCACGCGAAACCACATCTGAACGTCCAAAAGTGCTCCGTACCCCTCTATTTTTTGGTATGACTTGGAAATGTGCTTCGCGCCACAACGGCGTACACTTTTTCGACATCTCAACTTCCAGAAGTGGTCTGAACCAGTCAGTTTTTTGTCCTTTTGACTTGGAAATGTGCTTCGCGCCACAACCGCGTGCAACTTTTCATCTCTCATCTGTCCAGATGGCTCCGCACCCGCCGCTTTAGCGAGCCTACTTTTCGAGCCCCTGGAGCCACAAATCATTGGAAACACCGTGTTTCGCGGCTTTCCTACCTTTTCGCTCACCTGGATCTTCTTTCTTCTGACTTTGCTTTCTATGATCTTCTTTCTTCTTCCCTTCTCTTCTCTGACTTTCCCACCTCTGCTTTTCCATTTGTCCATATTGTCGGAAGTTTGGCTTCTAAACTTCCTTCGGCTATATATGGCGTCAAGCAGTATATTTTGACCTCTGTTTGGCTCCGATGCCAACCTCAAACTCAACTCTGAGATATGCTACCGTCAATACGCCTGAAGTCTGGCAAATGGCGGCGCTCACTGAAACAAGTCTGGACTTCAAGTCTGACACCCAAGGTTCGGTCTGGATCCGAGATCCAAGATGTCCAGGGACTCTTCTTGGTAAATCTTGGATCCAGCAAACCCGTCTGGATCCAAGATCCAAGACTTCCCAATAAGAGCGTCTTGGATCCAGGGATCCAAGATTTCTGAGCAAGACCTGCAGGAAATCTTGGGTCCACCGATCCAAGAGGTCTGCACAAGGCCTCCCAGCGTAGGTCTTACCAGTAGTACCGCGCAAGGCAGTGGCGGAAGCTTCAAAAATAGGAACCTATAGGGGAGGTTGGTTGTTGTGAATCCACTGATGGACCGAAAGGTGGTTGGAGTGTCGGTCTGTTTACTTTTCTATCTGTCTATCTACCTATCCATCTATCTGTCTATCTATCTATCTACCTATCTATGTGCCTATCTATGCGTCTATCTGTCTATCCATCTTTCTTTCCATTTGTCTCTTTCGGGATTTGTCGATCTATCTACTTACTTGTCTGTCTGCTGTTTGTCTTTCCATCTGCCTTCCTATCTATCCATCTAACTAGTTGTCTATCCACTTATCCAGCTGTCTATTAAAGTGCCCAAACATTTTACCCATCTATCTATCTATCCATCTATCTTTTTTTTGTCTTTCTACTTGGCGATCTATCTGCGTATCTGTCGGTCCATCTTTCCATTGGTCTGCCTGCCTGTTTGTGTATCAGTCTATCCATCTTGACAGTTCGACACCAAGCATTTGACTTTTCCTCGAAGAATTCTGACTTCACACAAAACAAGAAGTGGGAACAGAACTGCGTTTTAGTTTCAAACTGCGTTGTTCAAAATCTATTGGTGGTGTAATTTCTAAGCTTCCAAAAGTGAGACATCACTCTACCACGATACCTCCCGTGTACGACTCGAACATTTTTTCCTGCTCCTTGCGTACGCAACATGCACTGTCCATGACTTCGTGTCAGAAAAGACAAGACAATTGCGCACAGACATCGGGAACTGAAATCCTCACCTGCTTTTGTGTCGTCCGAAAAAGCAGGGTTTTTAAGCAAACTTAGGGGAAAGATCGCCTGGAAAGAGTGCCTGCGCCACGTCAAAAAAGCTGTCAGCAGAGAACACAGACACAGCAGCACAGCTACGAAAAATGTCTGGCACATATTCAAGCGATTGTTGGCTTCTGCAAGGCTTCCTCGATTTTCAAAGGTGACAACAGGAAAACCAAGCAATTCTGCAAGGCTTCCTCCATTTTCGAAGGTGACAACATCAAAAACGCAGCTATTCTGCGAGACTTCCTCCATTTTCAAAGGCGACAACATCAAAAACGCAGCTATTCTGCGAGACATCTTCAAGTTTTGAACTTGACAACGTAAAAAAACGAAGCTCTTCTGTAAACTTCCTCATTTTCACGTTGACGACATCAAAAACGAAGCAATTCTGCGAGACGTCCGTCAAAAATGGAAAGCTGAGTGCAGAGCTGACGGCCTCGTGCCAATGCGTTTTGCTGTGAATTGCACGCCGTGCAACAGAGTCATTTCAACTTATGTTGTTTCACTTGCGGCCCCTATTGGCCCTATTCCCTAAAAACCCCACTAGGGTGGGTTATCTGATATACAACTGGCTGTGCCATAGCTGCCTGGAAAAGGCGGCACTTGCTTTTGCCTGCTGGGCTTGGACCTCGTGCGCTAGGCCCTGGATTGGTTTGGGAGCATCACCAATTGGTAGCGGAGCGACTTTCTGTGGCCTGGTGGAGCCCTACTGCATCCTGGTTGCAGGGCTCTACGGTGGGATCTGACGAGCCCTACTTCTTTGACTTTATTGCCGCGGCTGGCTCGCGCTACTTTCAGATCACCTTGGACTTTTCGAAGTATGAAATCGGCATCTTCATCCCCAATCTCTGGCGTTTCAACCAGAGATAGTTTCATCCCACTCTTCACCGGGCAACCCGCTGACTACAAGGGGTGGAGGAAGAGAATTCACATCTACCACCGCAAGATGACCCTCATGAAGCGAGCCGGTGAGTCCCTGCTGAACATCATCGGAAGTATGACTGGGACAGCCTGGTGACTCCTCGGGGACTTTGACTTGGAGACTGCGGAGAAACCCGAGTCCTTTGAGGCAGTGATCAAGATCTTGGACGGCCACTTCCAGTACGACGACAGGCTGCAACTGCCTTCGGACTTCGACAGCTATAGCTACTTTGGACTTCAACGACGTCAAGGACAGACGCTCCTCAGCTACGTGACTAGCCATGCTGAGATGAACAAAAAGCTGGAGAAGCGCGGGGTCAACCTGCCGACTGCCGTGCAGGGTTGGCATCTCTTGCGTCCATGTGGACTGACGCGAGAGCAGAAGCAGTTGGTGACTCTTCGAGCTCCATCCCTGGAGTTGACGAAGGTGGAAGCGCTCTACTTGATCTTGGGTCAGGACTACATGCAGTCCACTCTGGGACATGCTGATCGACGATGGCAACGTGGAAAAGGTGGACGTGCCTATGCTGCCGAGGATGACTATGACCCGGGACTACACCGATGATGCCTACTGGCACTATGAGGAGGACTACATTGACTACATCCCGGACTAGACCTACGACCCTGAGTATGACGACACCGGTGACTATGAGGCTGAGTTCGGCTACTACCAGAATGATCAGGCAACTGAGCCGACAGAGTCCTTTGACGTGGAGGCCTACGATGAGGCTTTTGCAGCCTACTTGGATGCCAGGAAGAGATTCAGCGACTTGAAATTGTCGCGCGGCTTTCTGCCAGCGGTTGCATTGTCAGATCCATCGATCAGTTGGCAATCTAAAAGATTTTTCTTTTGAGTCGGGGTTCCATTGTGAATCGGGGTTCCTCGCTCCCACCCTTGTGTGAGCCAGTCAAGAGCATGGGGTGAAGCCTCGCTTTTTGCTCTTCTTTGCCATTTTCCAAGCATTGTCGGCAATGCTTGCCCCACCCACTAAATGTGTTTACAGCCATATCATGGCCCTAGCACCATTGAGCACAAAGCTCCGCTACCACAAGCTTGTCGCCAGGATAAACCGCGTCCGCTTAGCACTTGGAAGCAGGAGTTGGAACTCCTGAGCTGGGGGCTGGCGCGTCGCTGCTCACTGCCAAGGTGTGCAAAGCAGAAGTGTCCGCAATCTGAAAAGTTACATATCAAATATATAATAGAAACCAATGTACTGAATAGAAACCACAAGCGGCCTTCAATCGTGAAGAACTTGAATAGACCTTTGAAAGTCATGTGAAAGTTGATGTAACATAATACACATACTTTTTTGAAGCGCATACATATTCTAACCATGGCTTTTCGAGTAAAAACCGATTGACAAAGAAGATGCAAAATGCATTTTTCCCAAAAATAATAGCGATGTGAGAATCACAGGATCTACTCATAAGGATAACTTCAACAATGACCGTAAACAGGAAATTTACATGCATAATGCAAATTGCAAATAGTGATAGACAGACCACCCTTTGGCTCAAGAGATCGACTATTGACTGAGATAGGTTCTTATGTCCCCAAAAAGTTCTGATACAAGACTCATCATATTATATTGGCTCAAGACTTGGGACAACCAAGGAGAACTTGGCTCAAGAACAAGCGATGCGAAAGAAAGAGAAACAGCTTCAACATGAATGGTGATGACCGTCATTTACCGGCGGAATCAACCTTACAGATAGCACGAATACAACTAAAAACCTCATATTGGCCAGGAGCTATCAGCTTCCGTTTTGACTCAATGGTTTCTTGAAGTTGACGGTGTTCAGTGATTGCGGGGGTGAGGGCCATTATGCTTTGAGGGTTTCGGGTTGAGGATTAAGCTTCGAGCTTTAACGTTGTGGTTTCAGGGTTTCGGGTTGAGGGCCTTAAGTCATAAGTTGTAACGTGATGGTTTCAGGGTTTCGGGTTGAGGGTTTAAGTTTTTCGCTTTAACCTTTTGAGTTTCAAGGTTTCGGATTGAACGCTTAGTTTATTATAAGCTGTAACAGTTGATGGCTAACCTGAGGGTTGAGGGCTTAAGTTGCGCAAGCTTTAACGTTATGGTTTGAGGGCTGGGGTTGAGGGTTGAAATTGTAAGCTTTAACTTTAACGTTGTGGTTTCAGGGTTTCGGGCTGAGGGCTTAAGTTATTGCCTGTTGAATGTTATGGTTTGAGGGCTTCGGGTTGAGGGCTTAAGTTAAAGGCTGAATGTCAAGGTTTGAAGTTTTTGGGTTGTGAGTCATTATCCTTTGAGGGCTTTGGGTTGAGGGTTCAGTTTTAACATGTTTCAACCTTTAACGTTATGGTTTCAGGGTTTCGGGTTGAGGGTTTAAGTTGTGTAAGCTTTAACGTTATGGTTTGAGGGTTTCGGGTTGAGGGCTAACGTTGTGGTTTGAAGGTTTCGGGTGAAGGGTTTCGGGGTTAAGGGTCCACGTTGCAACGACGCAAACAACTGATGCACAACAACAACGCATGCAACAAATCCATGGCAGCAAGCGGGTGCCTCTCCCCAGTAGAAAACGTGCATAGGTCCAGGTCAAATCAAATGCTTCACACCCTTTGTTAAAACCAAACACTGTTACAACTTCTCAAAATCCAGAACTCGTCAATGGACCAACTGACAAATCCCAGTCGGGTTCATACAACTCCCCAAGTAATGGTTGACCCCTCAGCATTTTCAAAAACGAAAACGGACAAGGGGTCGGCCCACGGTCACGAGCAAAAATCACAGAGACACTCGACGTGGGTGAAGGCTGAAAACCACCAACCCCTGCAAGAACACATGGGGGCCACTTCGCAAACAAAAGGGGCCAAGACAAGCACATTGTCAATCACCACTCAAAAGACTACAGTAAATCAAACCCATTGGACAGATGAAACTGCTACCACCCGGCGGTGACCACACATCTCACATGAAGTTACATTCAAAACCCTCACTGACAGGCTCTTCTGGTCATTCATTCCAGGAGGCAATTCCAGGAGGCAACCGCTCAGTAGCATCTTCCCCAAAAACGTGTGAAATAGCATTCCGTAAACTAAGATTGGATTCGCAAACGGTGAAGCCCAGCGTGAGGTGTCAAACTGTCCTTATGCTTCCAAAACATTTGGCTCTTGAAACATCTTGCAGACTCACAAGACCAGCTCGCAAGACACTTTTCCAAGCGATTTGCTCTTCAGGTATCTTCAGGCAACATCACGCAACTGCTGCTACTCTCAACCCTCTCAGTCGACATCCAAAGAGGGATCATTCTCCTTCTTTTCCTCTTCCCCGCCCTCCTGCTGATCATGTGAGTCATCAACATTTGGCTCTTCTGTGGCCGCGACTTCCTCAGATTCAACCCTCTCAGCTGGCTCAGATTTAGCAGCTGCAGCTGCAGCTCCACCAGCGTCAGAAGCAACACCGGTCGCAGGGCCAGGGACAGCTTCGCTGCCTCCAAGCACAAAACAATGACGAAGCACACAAACAATGATAAATGACAAAGAAAACAAATCCAGCAAGTGCGAAAACGTTCTGAATCTATCCCCCTGCAAGCCTGCCAAGCTCTCACGGGCCGTGGTCATCAGTTGCGCCTGAAAAATGTTAACGTGCGGGCGAACTGTCAATCAAACGACAAAACAATCAAACGCGTCAAACCATGATAAATGTCATCACTCACCAAAAGTCAGCAAAGCAGGGGAAAAATAAACAAACTGAACGCTGTGATGGCAAGCTACGGCCATATCTTTGACCGTCTTGACATCATCGCCACGATTGAGGTGATCATGGCAAATATCCTCGATGACATTGAACTCATATGAAAGAATCCGGGGTCTCAAGAAAATGCCTTTGAGGACAGGACAGCAATCTCCTTGGCCTTCTCAAATTGAAAGTTCTTGGCACCTACCTTAATTTCAAAACGGTCAGTTAGCTGACTTCAAGCCCGGCATAGTCGAACGAGATGAACACTCATGAGAACCAAGTTGCGCTCATAACTTGTTTGCCATCTATCTTGATGGCCCACGTGTTGAGCTTCCTGTAACAGAAGACCTGGACCTTGGCCTTCTTTGCAGCTGCCTCTGAAGCTTCAAACGAGGCCGCAGGGCGCTTCATCGCTCCCTTTGCCTCCCGCAAGACGAAGCCCTATGGCTCTATGGATGATACAAAAACAAAACGCATGAGACAGAAAACTGGAGCTGAACCATCAGAACCGCAGTAAAATGTCAATGTCAAACTTGTTGAACAAAGAGCACAATGAGTCGGCCTTAGTTTTGGCCTTCGGAGCTGGATCCTCTGCTTTTTCGTCTGCAGTCGAGGGAGCTTCCGTCGACTCCTCACAGGAAGCAGCAGGCCTCCTCAGCACCTTGGACTTCGAAGTCGGGACAAGGCCCTTGGCCTTGGCCTTGCCCTTGGACTGTGCTTTGGCCTTTGCTGCACCTTCAGTACCATCATTATCGGAATCCGTTAATGTGGTCACAGGCGCAGGCAGCACAGTCATGACGACTTGAAACACGGACCCGGCCAAAGAATCAATTGCAAAAACGCTTGATCTCAAACTGCACAGGCTTTAAGTCACATAGCCGGCGCATTCTTATCAAAAAACTAGATCCAAAATATGTTTGAATATTAGTTTCAGTCATCCGAAGAACACCATGCAATGATCTAGATGCAGTGGCATGTTTTCCTTTGAAGATCGATTGAACTGCCAGCTTCATACCACAGCGCCTACGTCAGAGGCACTACAAACCATGCTCATACAAGGCATTCATGGCAGAACACTCCAGCTGTCAACACCTCTGGCGTTGGTTTTGAAGAAGTTTCCAAACCAAAACCCGAATTTACCAACTGGAGTCTGCCTGCCAACTTGCTAATCTCGCCAAAATCTTCGGATACACCCCTTGTGCACCGAACCGTGCTCCAGGGTTGACAACATGATCTACTTCAGCTTGCACCATGCATCATTTGGCAGGGCCAGGGCGCAAGTCAGAAACATCTTGGGCTTGATGGCGGACAGCTTGTTCCCTCGCAGCTCCACCTACAAAAGCAAACGGCAAAGAGCTTACTTCGATCAAGCTTTCAATCAGGGATGGTCTCACACTCCCATCAATAAATCTAAAACATTTTGGTCCCTTTGAACACTTGCAAATAATCCTGATGTCTTAGACTGCATGACAACGTTCTTGAACGAACCCAAAAGTGACTGTCCGCTCGCCCCTTGCAAAAGCCTCCCGAACGCACTTCGCCATCTTGCTCTCTGGAAGCTTGTCCCAGTTTCCGATCCATAAAGCTCCGACACTGGCGACCTTCATCTCGACATCTCGATAATCGTGCGCGTGTGCCTTTGTATCGTGCGCGGATCGTGCGCGCACGATACACGGTTGCACGCGCACGATTTACGGGCTACACAACCGCGCACGATTTACGGGCTACACAACCGCGCACGATACAAAGGCACGCGCGCAGGAATTACGTGCTACACTAACCGCGCACGATTCAAAGGCACGCGCGCACGAATAAGGACACCCAGTGCACAGTCAATCAAGATTGACTAAAAGATCACGACGAAATAAAAAACTCTAAGTATATTATCAACTTGAGCTTATCCGGCGGTTTGGGTTGGCGGTTTGGAAGTCTGGGAATTCATGATTTTATGAACTTACAAAATTAAACTGTATCAAAACCTTGAAAAATAGATTACTTATGCCAGTCATTCATTCATTCAATAATTCATGCATTCACTCTTTCATT